>PVKU01005916.1:0-113939 GCA_004027475.1 Anoura caudifer | reverse complement strand
TGTCTAGTCAGGGCTGTTATGTAGTGAGGGGTGGAGCCTTAGGTGTTCCCCAGGGCGGGGCAGCCCAGTTGCTGGGTTGTGACGCTGTATGTGGGGGTGGGGTCCAAGAGGGAACAATGGCGCTTGCTCTGCTCTCTCTCAGATTCCAGTCCCTTCTGCCGCTTCCCCTTCGCCTGGATTATCTGTGTGTGAATGTGGGACCACCTGGTCAGCCAGCCGCCTTGTTCGGCCTCACTGAGTCTGCACAGTTGCTACCCCATGCCCGGGGTCTCCTAGCCGCTGCCTGTGGGCCTGGGATCTGCCAGCCACTGCTGCCTGTGTGCCCAGTCCACACCTCCACTTTTTCCTGCCTCGACTCCACCCTTCTTACCGGTCTGGATGAATGGTTTCTATCAGTTCTGGTTGTTTTCTTGTTTCTAAATCTTTGTTGTCCTTAATTTTGATTGTGAGAGGAGGCACAGTATGTCCACCTATGCCTCCATCTTGGCTGGAAGTGCTAAGAATGTCTCATGAGAGAAAGTAACAACAGTCAGGCTCACCCAGATTTCCATCATATTTACCAGTTTATTCTTTTTTTATTCCTTCTTGTGTTTCAGACTTCTTTCTGGGTTCACTCTCCTGCCTGAGGTACTTTCTTTATAATGCCCTTAAGTGGGAGTTTTCTAATTACAGATTCTCTGTTTTTGCTTGATCAAAATGTCTTTATTTTAATCCTTGTTATGGAAAGTAATTTTCAGAGTATAGAATTATAGACTACATGCTTATTTTCTTTAAGCATATTAAAAATAATTACTTTTCTATGAATTCTGTGTTTGTTGCTAAGAAGTCAGCTGTCCATCTGATTGTTCCTTTCTTGGTGGCTGCTTTTAAGATCTTCTGTAATCTGTAAATTCACAATGACATGTTTCAGTATGGATTTCTGTTAATTATCTTGATTGTTTTATTAAAGTTTTTGAATCTGAGGTGACTTGCTGGAACATTCTCAGACACTATCCGTTCCAATATTTTCTTCGGTTCTATTTTCTTTTTCTAAAACTCTACCTCTTAACTTTTTTTTTTTCCCATAGTCACTCTGGCCTACACTCTGCATAATTTACTCAGTTCTTATGATAGATTATCTTTAGCTCTGTCTAGCCTGCTGTTAACATCTGATAAATTTTTAAAATTTCAATTACTGTATTTTTATTGTGGATGTTCTCTTTGATTCTTCAGCTCTGCTTGTGATGTACTCATCATCATTAAACTCCTCTTTTAGTATAGAAGCATATTAAGCAAAATTATTTTGCTTTGTGCCTGAACATTCCCGTGTCTGAAGTTTTTGAGGCCTGATTCTGCTGTCTATTTTTTCTGCTTCTTCTCACTATGGGGTCTTATTTCTCTGATGTTTAGTAATTTTTAATATTGTATCATGGTAATCTTTAGAGGCCTAAAATGAAGGAAGTTTCTTCAAAGAAGGTTAGATTGTGTCAGGCTTCTGGAAGCCCTGTTAGACCAATATCACTTTTAATTCATAAAGTGAGGTTTTGTGGACTACCGAAATAACATGAATTTAGGCCATAAACCTGCCTCAAGACCAGCTTGTGAATACAAATTCTCATGGAAATCCTCCCTAACCTGAACATGCCACAGTTTCAGACAGGTAATTTTTCTTGCAATCCCTGTAGTTGAGAGAGTTGTACGGTATTTCCAAGTCATCCTTACACTAAGGAGTAGACCTTTTCGGTCTCAGCTTTTTTGGACAGTCTCCTGTTAGCGTGAGCTTTATTTTCCATCTCAGGGACTAGACCGTAAAAACTGATGCTCAGATTCATGTAGTTCAATAAATTCACTCAAAGCAGAAGCCATCTTCAGGGCTCCAATTCTCTGGGTTTCTTCATGCCATCAGTTTGTTTTTCTCCCAAGTTTTCCTTCTTTCTTTCTAGATTAGGGGTCCATTTAAGATTTTAAAAATGTTTTTTCAGATTTCCTATTTATTTTTAGTGAATTATGTTCTTGGCTATTTTTCTTAATGTTAATTTTTATCAGATTGGTTTGGGCTTTTTATCTGCAGATTTCTTGTCAGTGGGAGGTTTTTTTTTCTCTTGCCTCTTTCTGTGCTCACCCCTCCAAGTCTGGCAGTTCTGTGGTTTCCCTCCTGTGGTCATCCAGAACCCTAGTCCAAAACTAGGCCTCTGTGGCTAGAAACCCCTACCCCAAAGTGCTTTTGGACTGCAGTTCGCCCAGCATGTGAGGCACCATGCAGTGTGCAGTTTTCTCTGCTAACCGCACCAGTAACAATGTTGTACAGGTTTCTGTAAGCAGCAACATCCAGCAGTGATCACGGCTGCTGTGCCACATGTGGGGTGCTTTCTCACAGCAGAGGAGGAAGAACTCCCAATGGCTTCTGGCTACTTCCTAGACCTAGACATCTGCTGAGCTGTTGCTTTAGCCACATCTTACTAATTTGTTGCCTTCTATTTCTGACCCAGAGGAATGCTTTTTTTTTTTTTTTTGCCCTTAAGTATGAATCTGTCTTCTTGTTAATGAAATCTATGATTCATATGTGTAGAGCAGGAGGAGAATTTAAAGTACAAACTTACAACACTCTTGACCTGAAGTGTCTTTTTCATGTTTCTCTAAGTTTATTTTGTTGTCTTCTTTTCATCTTCTTCATTTGGATGCTTAGTCTGTTTGATTCATTCCTGTTTTCTAAAAATGAGTTTTAGGTGGTTATTTTTTGTAGCTAATGTTTACTAACCATTTACTACATGACAGATGCTGGGTTAAAGTATTTTGCATTATTTGCTGTAATCTTCCCCAAAAACTTATGGCATAGAAACCTTCAGTACATCCATTTGTAAATGAGGAAATAAGGGTACAGAAAGAATAAGAAATTTGCCAAAGGTAATCAAATAGGTAGTCTGTTTCTCAAAAGCCTGAGCTCTTGACTAGAATTAGATCAACCAGTTAAATGATGCAAACAAATAAAAAGAAAGAGTTAACAGAGTTCCTTCATTTCTGTTTTTTCCTTTACACAATGAACTCAAAGTAACCTGGTTGTGCACCCTCCTGTTCTTGGTACCTATACATACACATAGATGTACATGTGTGCTCATGCACATCACGCACAGATTTGCTTTATATGCACAAACAGCTCTTTAAGAGCTCTGTAAGCAAGTATTGTGAGGAGTGAAAGTAGATAACTTAGGGGTCTGGGGTGTGATGAAGAATTTTCACTTTATACCCCTATATACCTTTAGCATTTTGAACTATGTTAGTGAATTACCTATTCAAAAATAAATTTAGATAAAATGCCTATTTTAAGGTACTAAATTTTCAATAATTTGCTACACAGCCCAGAAAACCAATACAGGTTGTTTCCAGTTTTTAGCTATTGTAAGCTGCTATGGACATGGTATACACGCTTCCTATGGACATGCACCTTCACTTTCCATTGGTAAATACCTAGGACTGGGATGTCTAGGTATCACAGTAAGTGTTTCTTTCATTCTTTCTGAAACTGCAAACTTAGTGAACCATTTCCAAAGGGGCTACATTGTTTTACGTTTGTATTAACATTAAATGAGAGCTTCAGTTCCAAATTGTCACCAACACTTGCTATGGTCAGTCTTTTTAATTTTATCCATTCTAGTGGGTATGTTTATCTAGTGATATCTTTATTGAATGGTATATTAGAGAATGTACTGGCATGATTTCAACCATTGAAATGTGTTGAGATTTTCTTTATGGCTGAGTATATTGTCAATTTTGATTAATGTTTCATGTGCATTTGAAAGGATACACATATATACATGTATATATACGTGTGTGTGTGTGTGTGTGTGTGTGTTCTGCAGTTGTTGGGCACAATGTTCTACACTTGTCTATTAGATCAATTTTCTGAATTTTGTATTTCAAATCTCTTATGCCCTAATTGATTATGTTTAACTGCTTACTGGGAAATGTGAAGTAAAATCTCACTCTGATTCACCTGTTTCTCCTTTCAGTTCTTCAATTTTTGCTATATTGAAACCACTAGCTGTTGCTACAGTTTTATCTTTTTGAGAATTACATAAATAGAATAATATTTTATGAGACCAGCTTCTTAAATTCAGCATAATGCCTAACTTGCTGCATAAATTAATAGTTCATTCCTTTTTTAAATTTTTTACAATTACTTTATTGTTGTTCAATTAGTTGCCTGCATTTTCTCAGTTCATTACTTTTCATTGCTGAGTAGTAATCCATTATGGATTAGTTGTTTGTTTATCCATTCACTCATTAAAGGACATATGAGTTATTTCTTGTTTGGTGACCCTACGTCTTTTTTTTTTTTTCTAAATACACTTAAGATTTTTTATTTATGTATTTTTTAGAGAGACGGATAGGGAGGGGAAAAAAGAGGGGGAGAAACGTCTACATGTGAAAGAAACATCATCAATCGGTTGCCTCTCGCATGCACCCCACTGGGGACCTGGCCTGCAACCCAGGCATGTGCCCTGACTGGGAATCAACCTGGTGACCTTTCAGTCTGCAGAACAACGCCAAACCCACTGAGCCACACACCATTCAGGGCAACCCTAAGTTTTGATTTCTCTTGGGTAAATTTGTAGGAAAAAGGTTGCTAGGTCACATTTTAAGTGTATGTTTAACTTTATAAGAAGCAAGCAGCCTGTTTTCCAGAGTTGCTGTACAATTTGTATACCTAACTTTTAACACTTTCTGTAGAATAAACATTCTGACACTTAAAGTAGAATGCAGAAAGTGTACCATCATATGTCCTTTATCCTCCTGGTTTTATGTTGTAATTGACATATATATTACATCTATATACATTTAAAAATTCCATTAGTGTTATGATTTTTGCTATCAACCATTAAATGTATTTTGAAGAACTCGAGAGAGGACAGTTGATTATACATACTCAGAAGCGCACCATTTCTTTTGCTCATCCTTTATTTGTGATGTGCCAGGCTTCCTTCAGGTGTTTTTCTCTTTTGTCTGAAGAACTTCCTTTAGTAATTTCTTTAGAGAAGGCCTGATGACTACAAATAGTCTTAGTGCTTCTTTGTCTAAGGATGTTTTTGTTTCATCCTGATTCCTAATTAATATTTTAAACTGGATATAGAATTTTAAGTAGGTTTTTTTTCCCTCTATGCACTTTAAAAAATGTACCACTTCATTTGTATCTCTGATTTCCGGTAAGAAATTAGCAGTCATTTGAATCATTGTTCCTCTATAATAAAATTTTTTTTCTTTGTCTTTAGTTTTAAGCAGTTTGATTGTGGTGTGTTTGTGTGTGGATTTCTTTGGGATTATCCTATTTAGAATTTGCTGAACTTCTAGAATTTGTGTGTTTCTGTCTTTTGCCTAATTTGGGAAGTTTTCAGCCAAGGGGAACCCATTTTAGAATTATGGTAAAATATACATAACATAAAATTTACTATTTTAACTTTTTAGTGTACACCTGAGGGGCATCCAGTACATTCCCAATGTTGCACAACATCACTGCTATTTATTTCCAGAACTTCTAATCGTCCCAAACAGAAACTTGTATCCATTAAGCAGCAACACCCCACTCGCCCCACTCCTGATCCCTCCTAACTGATTCTTCCTATCACTGTGGATTTCTGTGTTCTAGGTATCTCATATAAGTGGAATCATACAGTATTTGTCCTTTTATATCACTTAACATAATGTTTTCAAGGTTCATCCACGTTATAGCATATATCTTCATGCTTGTTTATGACTGAATAACATTTCCTTGCATGTACATACTACATTTTGTTTGTCTCTGTTCACCTGTTGGTGGACCGGGGGGGTTGTTTTTTTTTTTTTTTTTTAGCTATTATGAATAATGCTGCTATGAACATTTGTGTACAAGTATCTGTTTGAGTCCTTGTTTTCTCTTCTTTTGGGTGTATACATAGGAGAGGAATTGCTGAGTCATATTGTAATTCTATATTTAACATTTCAAGAAATTGCCAAACTTTTTCACAGTGGCTGCCCCATTTTACATTCCCACTAGCAATGCAGGAGGGTTCCAATTTTCTCCACATCCTCACCAGCACGTGTTAATTTCAGGGATTTTGATATTAGCCATTTTAGTGAATAGTATCCGCTTTTTTTTTGTTTCCTTTTCTCTCTGGGACTCTGGTGACACAAGCATTAGACCTTTTGATATTGTCTCACAAGTTACTTAGGCTTTATGCTTTTTAATAAATATTTTTCTTTGTTTTCAGTTCAGGTAATTTTTATCAATCTATCTGCTAATTAACTGACTTTTTTATATCAATTCTGCTATTAACATATCCAGTGCTTACAATCTTAGTTATCCTATATACATTTTTAATCTTTAGCAGGGATATGTTTTTATTGATTTTAGGGAGAGAAGAAGAAACAGAGAGGCACATCAATGTGAGAGAAACAGATTGGTTGCCTCTTGTATGTGCCTCTACCAGGGATTGAACTGCAACGCAGGCATCTGCCCTGACCATAAATTGAACCCCCAACCTGTTGGTGTATGCGACAATGCTCCAACCAACTGAGCCACCTGGCCAGGTCTATTATATTTTTTAATTGTAAAATTTTTATTTGGTTTTTCTTTGTGTCTTCTTCTTCTTCTTCTTTTTTTTTTTTTTTCCATTTAAGAGTGTTTGCCCTTACTTCCTGGAACATTTTTATAATAGCTTCTTCAGTGCTTTGCCAGGTACTTCAGACATCAGTGTCAAGTTAGCAATGGTACGTGTCTTTTTCTCATGTAAGTTCAGGTCCATTTGATTATTAATATAGTGAGTAATTCGGGATTGTGTCCTGGACAATGAGAATATTACTATGAGACCATGGATTTTATTTAAATCCTATGGTGAACATTATTGATATTTTTGTTTTAGCAAACAATTGACCTGGTTAGGTTCAGGCTGCAAGTTTCGACCAGCCATCTGTGGGTTGTGGTTTCAGTGTCAGTTCCATTTTCAAAGCCTTCACAGTTTTATTCAAATCTGTCTCACATGTCTGCTGCTCAGTGGCTAGTCTGAGTCCCAGGCAGTGATCTCTCTCTTCAGTTCTCAGTCACTGCTGTGATGTTTATCATCAGAACCACACATGCATGCCTCGGAAATTATACCAGGAGTTCAAAAACAATTTTAGCAGGTAACTTCCAAAGGTTCTCCCAGTACTCTCTTCTACCAATTCCCTGGGGCTCCCTTTTGATCCTCTATCTTTAATGCTGGGGCTTATTTACCTTATTTTGCCCCATACTAACCATAACTGCTCCCCTCCCACTACCCCACCCTCCAACCCACTGTGGCAGGGCTGAGTGGGGGGAGGTCAGTGAGAGTCTATAAAGCAATGGGGATCATCTCACCTTCTTGATACTGCAACTCCTCTGATTGGCAAGTTTTCTTCCTTCAGAGTTGTTGGTGCTTGTGGGGACTTGTGGCTACCAGGAGACTTCTATCCTCCTCTTTGAGCTCGAGCTGGAAAACTCCAGAACCTCCACACCAAGCCCATGCACTCATTTTGGGCTGCCTGAAATCCAGGTTGAGGGGTACTAGAAGGGTAAAATAGTTTACTCACCACTGATTAGTAGTACTTTGAATCCTGTCCCCTTCTCTAATGTCCTCAAAAAACTGCTACATGCATTTTGTCCAGGTTTTACAGCCTCATTCAGTTCAGAGTGGAATGTGCTCACTCCGCCCGACCCAGAACTGGAATCCTCATAAAAATTTGTAATTAAAAACAATGATAGTAGTGGAGACCCTTATTAATAAAAATAAAAACAAAAACAAATTTGACATGTAAGCAATTGCAATTCCGGACTAACGTTTTCTTAAAACTTTCCACGGAAGTATAATCTAAGGAAAATTTCATGTAGTAGCCAACTTTAAAATTTCACCACACCAGAAGCAAGTCTGGGATGCTTGCTGTGTTAGCTTCCTAGTTACAGATCACAGATTTAACATGAAAAGTACTTACAAAACTAGTATAATATGGAGACAGAAATGCTCAAATCAGAAATGAAAGTGAGGACACTACTACCAACCTTAGAAAAATAAAAAGGATTATAAGAAAATACTATGAACAATTGTATGCCAAAAAGTAGGTAAATAATACAGACAAATTCCTAGAAACACACAAATTACCAAAACTAAATCAAGGAGAAATAGAAAATGTGAACAGAGCTATAACAAGTAAAGAGATTTAATTAGTAACAAAAACTTTCCCAGCAACAAAAAAATTCCAGGACCAGAAAGCTTCACTGGTGAATTCTACCAAACATTTAAATAAGAATCAACATCAATCCTTTTCAAACTCTTCCAAAAAAAAAAAGGGGGGGGGATATTTACTAATCCATCCTGTGAAGCTAGCATTATCTTGGTACCAAAATCATAAAAAGATATCACAAGAAAACTACACACCAATATCCTTTATGAGTATAGATGCAAAATCCTCCACAAAATATTAGCAAGCCAACTCAACAGCATATTAACTGAGTAAACATCGTAACCAAATGGGATTTATCCAGGGAATGCAAGAGTGGTTCAACATAAGAAAATAAATCACAGTAACATATCACACTAATAGAATGAAGGAAAAATACCACATGATCATCTCAATGCATGCAAAACTCAATGCATCTCTATCCACAGGTGACATGATCTTGTATATAAAAAACCTCAAATAATCTACAAGAAACTGACTAAAGTTAATTTAAAAATTCAGAAAATTTGCAAGGTACAAAATTAACACAGAAAAATTAGCTGTGTTTCTATATACTACTGATGAACATTGCAAAAAGGAAATTAAGAAAATTTCACATAGCATTAAAAAGAATAAAATACCTAGGAATAAATTAAACAAAGAAGGTGAAACATTTGTGCCCTGAAAACTACAAAACATTGTTGAGAGAAAATAAAGAGGACCTAAATAAATGGAAAGACATCCTCTAATTATGGATTAGAAGACAACATTGTTAAGATGCTGATACTACCCAAAGTGATTTACAGATTCAATGCAGTCCCTAGCAAAGTGGGAAAGCCAATTCTCAAATTCATGTAAAATTTCAAGGGACTCCAAATAGCTAAAGAACCTTGAAAAAGAAGAACAAAGTTGGACGATTCATACTTCCTGATTATGGAAGTAATCAAAACTTACAACAAAGCGACGTAATCAACAACAATTGGTACTGGCATAAGGACAAACATACAGAAAACTGGATGGAATTGAGAGTCCAAAGATAAACTATATATCCATGATCAATGAATTTTTTTCAGTGTTCTTACTGTAGTACAATACCCAAACATCAAACTTACCGTCTTAACCATCTTTAAGTGTACAGTTAAGTGGCATTAACTACATTCACATTGTTGTGCAGCCATCACTACCATCCATCTCCAAACTCTTTTTATCTTGTAAAATTGAAATTCTATTATTAATAACAATTAAACAATAACTCCTTATTCCTCCCTCCACTCAGCTGCTGCTAACCACCATTCTACTTTCAGTTTGATTTTGATTACTCTTAAGTACCTCATATAAGTGGAATCATATAGTATTTGTCTTTTCATAATTAGCTTACTTCACTTAGCTTGATGTCCTCAAGGTTCATCCCTGCTGTCACATGTGTCTTAATTTCATTCATTTTAAAGGCTCAGTAGTATTTCATTGCATGTATATACTACACTTTGTTTATCTCTTCATCCATAGATGGACACTTGAGTTGTTTCCATGCTTTAGCTATTATGAATTATACTGCTGTGAATATAGGTCTGCAAATATCTCTTCAGGACTATGCTTTCACTTTCAGGTAACAATGAGTCAAACTTTTAAGTAACCCAATGCTTAGGCTGCACTCTAGACAGAGCAATTACTGTGACTAGGACCTAAGCACCACAGTTTTAAACCTTTGTCAGCTGATCTATATGTGGTTAAAGTTGAGAACTACTGGCCTAGAGTATCATAAAACATAATAAGAATGCAATAAATAACCAAATGATTGATTAACTTATAACTTGAGAAAGGCAATAAAGGCACCCTGAAAGTATTAGCTTGGTGATGAATGTCGTGGCCTTCAGAAGGATAGTTGCTGATGCAAAACTCATTGAAAGATTAGGATGGGTTTAAAGGTGATTCTGTAGGGAACTTGACTTTGGTCAGTGGACAGTCAGTTCTTCCCCAGGACAGAGGATGAGAACTATTTTATTATCAGCAGTAAAGCAGCCCACCAAAATTTTGTTGTCAGAATAATAGGTAGGCATCTAAAGCTACTTTCAGATTTGGAGAAACAATAGATAAACTAATAAAGACCTATAAATCTTTGGAGCAGGCCCAGTGATTAAACTTGTGTGGACAAACATATTGTCTCTGCTAACTGTTTCTACCCTAAATGCCCAACATGCCTTTAGAATGATGAAGATGTGATCTCTTCTTAAAATACCCACATTATTGCTCATCCACTGAGCTTAGAGAGTTGGCAGTTTACTCTCAGCTAGCCCCCTTGGTTTCCCACAAACTCTTCACCTGGAAATGGAGAACACACTAGATTCTAACAGAAAATTAGTTTCCAACTAATGAATTCATTTAAACAGTCCTTTCCCAGTGAACCTTTTCGTACTTCATTGTACATTAGGTTGATGATTTGAAAGAAATGTGTAACTTTCAGCTATTGAAGTATAGTTACTTAAATGAAGTCTATTGCTGATTGGTCCTGACTGGTGTGGCTCAGTTTGTTGGAGTGTTGTCCCATAAATCCAAGGGTCATGGGTTCAATTCCTGGTAGTGAGGCATACCTAGGTTGCAGGTTCGGTCCCTGATCAGGACACATACTGAGAGACAGCCCAAAGATATTTCTCTCTCACATGGATGTTTCTCCCCATCCCTTTCCCTCTCTCTAAAAAATCAATAAGCATGTGAGGATTAAAAAAATACTTGCTGATTGGCTAACTTTTAAAAGCATGTGTACTGGACTGAAGCTATTGATAGGCTGACTTTCAAAAGCATGTTTATTGGAGTGAAGTTGATTGGCTGTCTTTCAGAGGAGGCAATAATTCATTGGCTGATTACTAATGTGAAGTTACTAATAGATTACAATATGTTTAATTAAAACTGGTTCTTGTTGTTGTGAAGGCCACTAAATGGACTGCCGTTTCCTAAAAGGTAAGAACTTTTTATTCTTAGCAGTTAGTTACTTCATTTTATTCATTTGTAAAATAAGTAGACCAGACCATATCAATATTCCTCAGAGTAAATACCATACTTTGTTTCTAAGGCTTCAAATAGGAGTGCCATGTAAGAAAGAGATCTCTGGGAAATTAATAAGATTCACTGCAGCTGGGCTAGGCAAAAATAGGCAAGCTTCTCTATTACAGAAGCTTTCAGAGTACCAGTACTTACAGCATAAATCTACAACTTCGAAAAATAGTATATGGCATTTTATAAAATAATTTAACTTTTTATTCTTGAGAAAGATTTTCTAGAAGTAGAGTTCCTCAAAACACATTTTGGTAAATATCCTGAATGACCACCTAGGTTAGGAGTTGGCAAACTATGGTCCAAAATGGCTACATTTGCCCTGCTGCTTGTAAGCTAAGAATGGTTTTTGCCTTTTTAATAGTTGAAAAAATCAAAAGGATATTTTGTGATACTTGAAAATTATTTAAAATTTAAATTTCAGTGACCTCGCATGAAGTTTTCTTAGAACACGACCACACTCATTTGCGTACAAAGGCAGAGTCCGGTGCTCCTGGGAGATCACGTGCAGCACTCTCGTCACTTCGTGCTTCTGCCTGGCGTCCCTGTACATCGCAATGTGCAGCTAAAGCTGAACAGCATTTCCGGTGTCATGTGTATTGCCGTAGTGCAACATTTCATTTTACTTCTTGTGCATCCCCATGATGTCCAAACAAGGAAGCAAGGTAAAAGTGGACTCCGGTGTCATGCTTTTAAGGCACAATGGAGTGTGAAATATACAGAGTGGGGCAAAAGTGGGTTTATAGTTGAGTACACGAAACACAGTTTATTCTTGTATTGTCATTTATTAATTACTATATTATTTTCCATGTAAACAATTGTAAACCTATTTTGCCCCATACTGTATTGTTGTCCTATTAAACGGAAATCATTGAATTTGTTATATATTGACATTATAGCTGTGCTATAATGGATTCTTGATTAATGACAAAGGTGATACTGCAGATCAAAGGGGAGAGAAAGCCCACCCAGAAGGAAAAATGTGAACTTGACCTTGCCTCACATCATACATGAAAACAATTCAAGGTGGATTATAAATCGAAGTGAAATAATAGCATTTTGAGAAATGATGAAGAAAAATGACTTCATGATTTGGGGGTATAAAAAGTGTGCTTGAGTAGAATGTAAAAAGCACTAACCGTAAAGAAAGATTGATAAATTTGAGTATATTATAATTAAGATCTATTTATTAAAGATTCCACAGAGAGTGATAAAACAAGCCACAATTTTTTTAATCATTTAAATGGTCAATCCATAAAAAAAATAATAAATAATTGGTAAATTCCATGCCAACCAAGAATTCAATCAAATAACCCTTGTTGGTATCCAGTTCCATTACAATTACAGAGCTCAAAGTTTGCTGAAAAGGGTGAACAATCTAACCTTTTCTAGTCTCAGTTTGTAATGTTCATTCTCAAATGCAAAAGTTAACTTACCAAATGAGCAATAAATGACTTGATATTTATTAATATTTTAAAGCAATACTTTGCAAATAACATGATAGATGGCATCAGAGCTAATATGTTCAAACATTTTATAAATAAATATGGTTTTAATTTATGATACCAGTTGCAACACTTGTGAGGCACCAGTTCTATGAGCTATAGAATTGAACCTGACTAAACTGAAAAGGAAGCACATTACGATACAATTATCCATGTGGTTGTCATTTAGAGCCCTGGCTTTACTGAAATAATCATTAGACTAGTAAGTAAACATCAACAAAACCAGTGCGCTACTTTATGTTAGTAGATGCATTAGCTTTATTGTAGCTGATGGGCAAGACCATTTGATGAAACTCCTGGAGGATGACACATTACACAGTGAAATGTCTTTTCATCCTTTGCTTCATCTGGTAAATATAGGAATGATTAGCAGCTTAAATGTAGCCAGTTTAGATCAATAAAAACTAAGGATACGAAATTTTAAAGTTATTCTTTCAAACTCAGCCATAGACTGAAACAAATGTTCAAATGGCATCAACCAAAGGATTCTATGGTTTTCATATGTAACTACCAAAAATAATCATTCCAGGCCTAGTGTATTAGTCATTAAATTTTCTTTTATGTAACCTAATTCTTCATGCTAAAAAAAGCTTTTAAAAATGTTCTTCAGCAGGAAGTATGTGGGAAATCTCTGTACTTTCCCCTCTATTGTGCTGTGAACCTAAAACTGCTATAAAAAGTACATTAAAAAAAGACAGCTAGAAAACACTCCTCTCTTAGTGGCATTCACTTCTTACAACCCATTGCCGGCAACTTGGTCATGTGGCTGTACATAGATAGCTCCATCAGGAGCCAGGAAATGCAAGTTTAAGCTTGCTGCCATGTGCCCACCAGAAAAAGAAAAGAAATTGCTGAGAATACTTAAGTCTTCTACTATGCCAGCTAACAATTTTGGCCAAGTGACTTTATCTCTACATCCCCCATACAAAAGAAAGTGCTAAAAAGGATAAATAAATGTGAGAATGAAATAAGATTTTCTTGCAATGCAATGTTAGAATCTATTCCATCATCTTTAACTCACAGATATTACTGTTTCATACTTAATACTTAATTTGTTTTGTAATATTATAAACAAATTATTGTTTGGAAGGATTCCACAGAAAGATTTTTTTCAGATATTGGAAAACAGAAGATCCTTATAATATTCACAACCCATTTACTACTTGCCAAGCATCATACTAATGATTGTATGTCCATTATCTGTTGCAATTTTATTTAGAAGTACAGCTATTAAAATCATTTAGAGATGAGCAAAGTAAGGCTTAGATAAATTAAATAACTCGAAACAGCTGAAGCTGAGGTCCAAAATGAATGTTTTCTTTAAAATAGATTTTATTGATTGTGTTATTACAGTTGTCCCATTTTCCCCCCTTCACTCCCCTCCAGCCTGCTCACCACTCCCACCTGCATTCCCCCCTTTAGTTCCTGTCCATGGGTCATTCTTTGGCTTCTACCTTTCCTACACTATTCTTACCCTTACCCTCTCTATTTTCTACCTACCATCTATGCTACTTATTCTCTGTACCTTTCCCCCCTCTCTCCTCATCCCACTCCCCTATTGTTAACCCTCCATGTGATCTCCATTTCTGTGTTTCTGTTCCTGTTCTACTTGTTTGCTTAGTTTGCTTTTGTTTTGTTTTGGTTTTTTTTTAGGTTCAGTTGTTAATAGCTGTGATTTTGTTGTCATTTTACTGTTCATATTTTTTATTTTCCTTTTCTTAGATAAGTCCCTTTAACATTTCATGTAATAAGGGCTGGGTGATGATGAACTCCTTTAACTTGACCTTATCTGAGAAGCACTTTATCTGACCTTCCATTCTAAATGCTAGCTTTGCTGGATAGAGCAATCTTGGATGTAGCTCCTTGCCTTTCTTAACTTGGAATACTTCTTTCCAGCCCTTTCTGGCCTTTTGAGAAATTAGCTGATAGTCCAATGGGAACTCCTTTGTTGGTAACTGTCTTCTTTTCTCTTGCTGCTTTTAAGATTCTATTTTTAGCCTTATCTTTAATTTTGGGTAATGTAATTATGATGTGCCTTGGTGTGTTCCTCCTTGGGACTCGCTGAGCTTCCTGGACTTCCTGAAAGTCTATTTCCTTTGCCAGATTGGGGAAATTCTTCTTCACTATTTGTTCAGATAAGTTTTCAATTTCTTGCCCTTCCTCTTCTCCTTCTGACACCCCTATGATTTGGATGTTGGAATATTTAAAGTTGTCCTGGAGGTTTGTAAGCCTCTACTCATTTTTTTGAATTCTTGTTTCTTCATTCTGTACTGGTTGAATGTTTCTTTCTTCCTTCTCCAAACTGTTGGTTTGAGTCCCAGTTTCCTTCACTTCATTGTTGGTTTCCTGTACATTTTCCTTTATTTCACTTTTCATAGCCTTCACTTTTTTCTCTATTTTGCGACCATATTCAAACAATATTGTGAGTATCCCCATTACCAGTGTCTTGAACTGTGCATCTGATAGGTTGGCTATCTCTTTGTTGCTTAGTTGTATTTTTTCTGGAGCTTTGATCTGTTCTTTCATTTGGTCCATTTTTTTTTTTGTCTTGATGCACCTGTTATGTAGTGAGGGGTGGGGCCTTAGGTGTTCACCAGGGCAGGGCAACCCACATCACTGCGTTGTGACACTATACGTGGGCGAGGGGTCCGAGAGGGAACACTGCTGCTTGCTCTGCTCTCTGCCAGGTTTCAGTCACTTGCCCTGCTTCCCACAAGCAAAGTGGGCCCTTCTGGTGCTGATTGCCAGGTGGGTGGGCTGTATACATTCAAGGACCCTATGGGTCTCTCCAACAAACTCTCCAGTGAGGCTGGGAGTTTCTCCCACTGCCACCTCAACCCCCACAGGTGTTTTCAGTTAGAGGTTTCGAGGCTTTATTTCCCCGCACTGGAACCCTGGGTTGCGCTGTCCGTCTAACTCCCCTGTTATGCCTCCCAGTTTATTTGCACACAAATGTGGGATCCCCAGTCCTCCAGCCACCACCTTACCTGCCCTGGTGCTACAACTACTGCTTTGCTGTGAGTCCTCTCCACCTGGCTGCTCATCTCCACCCCTTCTACTGGTTGGGATGGATGTTTTTTCTTTAACTCCTTGGTTGTTGGACTTCCATACAGTTCAATTTTTCTGTCAGTTCTGATTGTTTTCTATTTTTAAATTTGTTGTTGTCCTTCTTTTGGTTGTGCGTGGAGGCATGGTGTGTCTGTCTATGCCTCCATCTTGGCTGGAAGTCCTGAATATTTTTTATATGCAGTTGAAATCAAAGTCTAAATTGAAAAACATTTGATGACCTATTAGGGAAGACATGCCATATACTTTAAGACATCACTGACAGAGAAAGCAAACCATGACTAAACATATGATACATTGATTGTGCCAAGGAATCAAAAACCAATTGAATGTCTGAAATTAGTTAAAATTATTGAATACTGGAAAGAATGAGCCTAATATTATATATTGGTCCAATGGAAAGGTGATATTGGAGACAACGATGAGGCCCCAGAATTGCTAAAGTCTTTGTAAAGAAACAACCCTCAGAATGCAGATATTTAAAAAACAAATTAGGTCTGCTGGTGACTCATTTTAACAGAGATCAGTGAGTCAACAAGTGAAGCAGTGAGAGTAAGTCAGTGCTTGTTTCTCAACAAGCTACCGATTTTATCAAACTGTGCTGTTGCTCTTTTGCAAACATATAAAACAATACAATCTAAACTAATAATACAGAAGCATGTGAAATTAAAAATGAAAGCTTATTTTCTCCCTACTCCCTTTCCAAATCCTAATTCCTAGAACTAATCACTGTTGAAATTTGACATGTATGCTCCCAGGCTTCATGTATGTATGTATGTATGTATGTATATACATAGAGATTTACATTCACACAAGCTTATGTTTTAGTCACACAGAATCACTCTATATTCATTGTTCTGTAGTCAACTATAATAAAATACCACTTGTTAAATAAGCCACTATTTTATTTTTAATATATTTTATTGATTATGCTATTACAGTTGTCTCATTTTCCCCCCTTCACTCCTCCCCACTCTGCACACCCATTCCAACCCACATTCCCCCCTTTAGTTCATGTCCATGGGTCGTACATATAAGTTCTTTGGCTTCTATATTTCCCATACTATTCTTACCCTCCCCTTCTCTATTTTCTACCTACCATCTATGCTACTTATTCTCTGTACTTTTCCCCCTCTCCCCCTCCCACTCACCTGTTGCTAACCCTCCATGTGATCTTCATTTCTGTGGTTCTGTTCCTGCTCTATTTGTTTGCTTAGTTTGCTTTTGTTTTCGTTTTAGGTGTGGTTGTTAATAATTGTGAGTTTGCTGTCATTTTACTGTTCATATTTTTTATCTTCTTTTTCTTAGATAAATCCCTTTAACTTTTCATATAATAAGGGCTAGGTGATGATGAACACCTTTAACTTGACCTTATCTGAGAAGCACTTTATCTGCTTTTCCATTCTAAGTGAAAGCTTTGCTGGATAGAGCAATCTTGGATATAGCTCCTTGCCTTTCATGACTTGAAATACTTCTTTCCAGCCCCTTCTTGCCTGCAAGGTCTCTTGAGAAATTAGCTGACAGTCTGATGAGAACTCCTTTGTAGGTGACTGTCCCCTTATCTCTTGCTTCTTCTAGAATTCTCTCCATCATTTTAATCTTGGTTAATGTAATTATGATGTGTCTTGGTGTGTTCCTCCTTGGGTCCAACTTCTTTGGAACTCTCTGAGCTTCCTGGACTTTTCCTGGAAGTCTATTTCCTTCGACAGATTGGGGAAGTTCTTCTTTATTATTTGATCAAATAAGTTTTCAATTTGTTGCTCTTCCTCTTCTCCTTCTGGTACCCCTATAATTCGGATGTTGGAACATTTAAAGATGTCCTAGAGGTTCCTAAGCCTCTCCTCATTTTTTTTTTTAATTCTTCTTTCTTCATTCTTTTCTGGTTGGATGTTTCTTTCTTCCTTCTGGTCCACACCATTGATTTGAGTCCCAGTTTTCCTCCCATCACTATTGGTTCCCTGTGCATTTTTCTTCATTTCACTTACTGTAGCCTTCATTTGTTCATCTAATTTGCAACCAAAATCAACCAATTCTGTGAGCTGCCTAATCACCAGTGCTTTGACCTGTGCATCTGATAGATTGGCTATCTCTTTGTTGCTTAGTTGTATTTTTTCTGGAGCTTTGATCTGTTCTTTCATTTGGTCCATTTTTTTTATCTTGATGCACCTGTTATGTAGTGAGGGGTGGGGCCTTAGGTGTTCACCAGGGCAGGGCAACCCACATCACTGCGTTGTGACACTATACGTGGGGGAGGGGTCTGAGAGGGAACACTGCTGCTTGCTCTGCTCTCTGCCAGTTTTCATTCACTTCCCCCTGCTTCCCACAAGCAAATTGGGCCCTTCTGGAACTGATTCCCATGTGGGTGGGTTTGTGTATGTTCTACAACCCTATGGGTCTCTCCAACGAACTCTCCAGTGAGGCTGGGAGTTTCTCCCACTGCTGCCTCAACCTCCACAGGTGTTTTCAATCCATGGTTTGAGGTTTTATTTCCCCCGGCTGGGGCCCTGGGTTTTGCAGTCCATCCCGCTCCCCAGTTGCTCCAGTTTATTTGCACTCGAATGTGGGACTGCCCAGTCTGCAATCTGCTGTCTCTCCAGTCTGCCCGCTGCTGCCTTACAGGCCCCAGTCCTCCAGCCACCGCTTTGCTGCAAGTCCTCTCTGCCTGGCTACCCATCTCCACCCCTCCTACTGGTCTGGATGAATGTGTTGTCTTTAATTCCTTGGTTGTCAGACTTCCATACAGTTTGATTTTTCTGCCAGTTCTGATTGGTTTTTGTTTTTAAATTTGTTGTCCTTCTTTTGGTTGTGTGAGGTGGCACAATGTGTCTACCTATGCCTCCATCTTGGCTGAAGGTCTAAGCCACCATTTTAAAACTAAATTGAAATGTCACCTTTTATAATGTGGGTAAGTTTCTGCCTTCCCATTCTACTAGCCTAATTGTCTACTTTACTGCCCATACTAGACTGTTTTAATTACAGTAGTGTTTAGTAAGTTTTGATATCTGAAAGCAACTGTTTTTACAATATTTTGGCTATTGTTTATACTTTATATAGTGGAAGTTTTTTCTCTTCCACATGAACTTTTACATATGACCTTTTTTATATGAACATTTGTATGTGAACTAATTTATTTACCTCTATGAATCATCTTTCTGATTTAGATTATATTTATTTGATGTATTAATTTGGGGAAGATTAATTTTTTTTAAACTTTAACTCTTCCCATTCATGATAAATATGGTATGTCTGTTTGTTTCAGCTTTGTTTTATGTCCTTCAGTATGATTACAGAATTCTTTATCATATGTTTTCATATATATTTACTGATTTTTCATGCTATGATAATGGGAAAATTTCCATTTCTAATGAGTTAGAAAAGCTATTGGTATTTGTATATTCATTTTGTATCCAGCCATTTTCATAGATTTTCTCAGTAGTTCTTGGAGTTTTTCACTGACATTTCCATTTTTTCACTGACATGTCATCTGCAAATAAAGATATTTTCTTCTTTCCCAATACCTTCATATTGCATGACCTAAAACTTCCAAAACAAGGTCAAATTATGTAGTACTCATTTACCATGTGGACAGAAAAGGCTATTCACCACCTGAACCATTTGTTGAGGAATTTCTTGTCCAGTAAATCAGATAAGGCATGCTTCTCACTGTATGAGTGGAAAAATCCAAATATTTGTCTTCCCAACCCCCTTGAACTAGGATGTAGGCACTTAAGTTAGACTCTGCTAATCAAATGTGTTTCATTAGGACTCTGAGATAGTGAAGGAAAAATGTAGAATCAACTAAGAGCTCATGTTTTCACAGTGGCATGGTTCTTGCCCTCCTGAGCTAACAGGGCCCATAATACCATCCTTACTGGACTGAGGAAGCTTCTATGCAAGTCGTGCCTTCATTAATTTAGTATAGTATTTTTGAGGTTCATCAACATTATAGCAAGTATTTCATCCCTTTTTATTACTGAATGTTTCAGTGTATGTACATGCCATAATTTGTTTATTCATCACCCATCAGTGGAAACTTGGGTTGCTTCCACCATTTGGTTGTTGTAAATGGTGCTGCTATGAACATGAATGTACGTGTTGAAGTTATGTTTTTAATTTTAGGGGGATATACCTATAAAAGTGGAATTTTGGAGTTGTATGGTCATTCTATTTTAACTTTTTCAGGAACCACCAAACTGTTTTCCACAGTGACTAAATCATATTCATTTACTACCAGCAATGTGCAAGGGTTCCAATTTCTTAACGTCTTTACCAGCACTGGTTATAGTATATTATTGTTGCTGTTATATTATTATCATCCTTGTGAGTATGAAGTGGTACCTCATTGTATTTTTAATTTGCATTTCCTTAATGATTAAGGTATTGAGCATCTTTGCCCTGGCCAATGTGGCTCAGTTGGTTGGAGCATCGTCCCATAACTGAGAGATGGCAGGTTTGATTCTCAGTCAGGGCACATACCTAAGTTGAGGGCTTGATCCCCAGTCTAGTGCTTAAGATTCCAGGTCTGAGCATGTACAGGAGATGACCAATCGATGTTTCTCTCTCCCTCTCTCCCTTCCTCTCTCTCTAAGAAGCAATGAAAAAATGTCCTCAGGCGAAGTTTAAAAAAAGATATTGAGTATCTTTTTATATTCTTCTTGGCCAACATGAATTCAAGTTTTTGCCATTAAAAAAAAAAGGTGGTTGTCTTTTTTATCGTTGAGTTGTAGGAGTTTTTATACACCCTGGATGCTTGTCCCTTGTCAGGTACATCATTTGTAAGTATTCTTTTCTATTTATTATCTTTTCACTTTTTAATTGTGTCTTTTGGGTGCATGAAGGCTTTAATTTTGAGGAAATCTACTTTACCTGGGTGGGTTTTTTTTTCATTATTGCTGTTGTTGTTATTGTTGCTTGTGCTTTTGATGTTACTATCTAATAATCCATTGCCAAATCCAAGGTTTTGAAAATTTACTACTGTGCTTTCTTCTAAGAGTTTTTTGTTTTAGCTCTTATATTTAATTAATAAATTTTGATTTAATTTTTGTATATTGTGTGAATAGGGCCACAACTTCATTCTTTTGTGTGTAATATCAAGTTGTTCTAATATCATTTGTTAAGAAGACTTTTCTTTTCCCATTGAATGCACTTGACACTCTTGTCAAAATTCAATTAGTCAATGACATTGAAGGCACAGGGAACAAAAGAAAAAACAGACAAATAGCATTATATCAAAATTTTAAAATTTTGTCCATCAAAAGAAACTAGCAACATAGTAAAAAGGCAACCCATAGAATGGAAGAAAATACTTGCAAATCACATATCTGAAAAAGGGTAAATATCAAGAATACATAACAGAACTTGTATAACAACAACAAAAACCAAACAACCCAATTACAAAATGGGCAAAGGACTTGAATATACATTTCTTAAAAGAAGATAAAAAATAGGCAAGAAGCACATGAAAAGATGCTCAACATCACTAATCATTAGAGAAACACAACTCAAAATTGCAGTGAGATAATCATTTGACAGCCTATCTACTGTCAAAAAAAGCAAAAAACAAAACAAATTAACAAGTGTCAGCAAGGATGTGGAGAAATTGGAACCCTCATGCACTGTTAGTGGAAATAGAAAATGGTATAGCACTGTGAAAAAGTGTTTGGTGCTTCTTTAAAAAATTAAAAATAGAATTACCACATGATTCAGCAATTCCCTGTTTGGGAATATACCCAATATAATGGAAAGTGGGGTCTTTAAATGATATCTGTACACATGTGTTCATTGCAGCATTAATCACTTAGCCAAAAGATGGGAGCAACCCAAGTGTATATAAATAAATGCATGGATAAGCAAAATATAGTATAGTAAGTCTTTATTCTGTGTTGCTAGGTTCTGCAACTAAGCAAAACAATGTATAACAAAACCAATTTTACCATAGGCTAATTGATATAAACAAGAGTTAAGCTCCTATGGCATCTTGTCATTATACAAAATGATGTTGAATGAAACAATGTTATTTGAGGAAATGCTGTCTGTACATATAATAGAATATTATTCATTTTTAAAAAGTAATGAAACTCTAACCTGTGCTACAACATAAATGAAGCTTGAGGACATCATGCTAAGTAAAACGTCAGCCTCAAAACAACAAATACTGTCTGATTCCACTTATATAAGGTACTTAGAGTAGTCGTAATCATAAAGACAAAAAGTAAAAAAGTATTGCCAGGGGATTAGGGAAAAAACAATAATGAGGAGTTATTGTTTAATGAGTATAAAGTTCAGAATTTTACATGATGAGGAGTTCTGGTTACTCAACAATGTAAATGTATGCAACATTATTGATTTGTACAGCTTAAAATGGTAAAGATGGTAAATTTTGTTATGTGTACTTTGGCACACATTTTAAAAAATATTTTATTTACTTATTTTCAGGGAGAGGGGAAAGGAGGGAGAAAGAGAGGGAGAGAAACATCAGTTGGTTGCCTCTCACACGCCCCCAAGTGGAGACCTGGCCTGCAACCCAGGTATGTGCCATGACTGGGAATTGAACCATCAATCTATCAGTATCAACTTATCAGTCCAAGGGCCAGCACTCAAGCCATTGAGCCACACCAACCAGGGCAGACAGACAATTTTTAAAAAGTCAGTACAGTAGTTACGTTTAGAGAGGTAGGAAGGGGCTTGGATGAGAAGGGGCATGCCTGTTTACTATCATTTATCCCAGTAGTATAATTTTTTTAAACATTTTATTTATCTTTAGAGGGGAAGGGAGGAGAGAGGGAGGGAAATATCAATGTATGGTTGCCTCTCGTACGTTCCTTGCCGGGAACTGGCCTGCAACCCAGGCATGTGCCCTGACTGGGAATAGAACCATGATCCTTTGGTTCACAGGCCTGAGCTCAATCCACTGAGCTACACCAGCCAGGGCCCAGTAGTATAATTTTAATGGAATTTGGGAAGTTAGGAAAAAATCATAAATTTAAACTTTTGTATAAATTAATAAAAAGAACTTGAAGAGCTTTGATAACATTCTGAAAGTTAGCTAATTTGTACAGAATATGAAAATAGAGTTCAGAAGTCAGGTGGTCTAAGTCAGTTCTGAGGTCATTTTCTGTCAGCCAGGGGTGGTTAGGTCTGAGCTTAGCTTGATTATAACCTCAAGGAAGACAGAAATCAGCTTTGATTGAGATAAAAATACATCAGTGGCTGTTCTCATCTCTTCGTGTACCTTTTCTCAGTGGCCATGACAAAGATGCTTCATTAAATGGAGAACAGGCCTACCTACCCTTCACCAATAGGAAACAGAATTCACACTCAGCAGTTTGCCTTTCGTGCCTAAATATACTACCAGAGGATAAACAGATTCAAATTCTGTATTTTGAAATTTGGAGCTATAGAATAGAACATCACAAATTCGATGCTAATTATGTTTAGCGTTAAGTCTATTCTTGCTGCCAAATGACAAAACAGTATAGTGATGATCATTGAATTTGCACCAGTGTGGCTTTATGCTTACTTATTCATGAATGCTATGCTGATTTTCCTCAACTCATAAAAGGTTTATAAGAATACAAGAGGGAACATACTGAAAAGTTTTTAAGTATTTAGTAATTAAATGGCAAGTTTTCAAATTATGCTGGAAAATTAAAGTCATCTTTCTTGTTCAATGCAACAAACCTGTGTTAGGATTTTGAAGTAGCTCATTGCTTAAAAGAGTTCAAAATCCCTGTTTGCATGTTTGGAATCTCTTCTTGTGTGGGGATATGGAAAAAAGTGAATATACTTCTTGATCTACATAAAGCAAACCTTTGTTAGAATATCATTTCCTCTAATTTCTCCATACCAAACTTACCTATTTAGCTATTCTACTTACTGAGAGAAGCACCTGACCACTGAGATGACTGTTAACTCCTTGAAGACAGTTGCAGGGTTTTTTAAAAGTAGTTTATTTTTTATTATATATTTTTTCATTACTCTTTGTCCCCTTTCTACCCTCTTCTACCTCCACCCACCCCCACCTCCCCCGCAATCACCACACTGTTGTGTCCATGAATCCTTTTTCTTTTTTTGCTAGATGCCTCCACTCCCAACACCCCTCCTCCAGAGCCATCAGCCTGCTCTCCATCTATGAGTCTGTCTGTATTTTGCTTGTTAGTTCAGTTTGTTCATTAGATTCCACATATGAATGAGATCATACAGTACTTACCTTTCTCTGACTGGCTTATTTCACTTAGTATAATGTTCTCCAGGTCCATCCATGCTGTCACAAAAGGGTTAAAATAACTCTGGGACATTACACAATGGAATACCACTCAGCCATAAAAAAAAAAAGAAATTTATATCCTTTGTGACATTTACAGGTTTTCATTTCATTCTTTCCACTGAATGAAATTTGATGTACCCTGAGCAGTGATTCCCAACCTTGGCTGTAGGTAAGAACTAATTCTGATGGCTAATTTTATGTCCCATTTTGACTGAGCTGTGGTGCCCAGATATTTGGTGAAACTCTGTTTCTGGGTATGTCTGTGAGAATGTTTCTGGTTTAGATTATTTTTTGATCAGTAGATTGAGTAAAGCAGATTGTTCTCCCCAATGTGGGTGAGCCTCATTCAATCTGTTTAAGGCCTGAATTTTTGAAAGGCTGAGTAAGAAATAAATCATTCTGTCTGCCTGCCTCAGAACTTGTATATTGGTCATCTTCTTCCTTCATACTTGGACTCAAACTGAACACTGTTGGCTCTCCTGCTTCTTAGGCCTTGGACTCCAATTGTAATAATATCATCAGCTCTCCTGAGTCTCCAGCTTGCAAACAGCAGATCTTGGACTTCTCAGCCTCCATAATTGTGAGCCAGTTCCTTATAGTATCTCTCTCTCTCTCTCTCTCATCTCAATCTTTCTTTCTCTCTTCTCTTTCATACTATTGGTTTTATTTATATGGAGAGCAACATCCTGTGTTTATTGATTAGAAGTCATGATACTGTAAAGATGACAATGCTACCCAAAGTGATCTACAGATTCGACACAGTCCCTGGAAAATGCCAATGGTCTTCTTTGCAGAACTGGAAAAGCCAATTCTCAAATTCATATGGTTTACAAGGGGCCCCAAATAGCTAAAAGAATCTTGGAAAAGAAGGACAAAGTTGGAGGACTCACACTTTCTGATTTCAAAACTTACTACAGAACTACATAATCCCAACAATGTGGTACTGTTATTAGGATAAACATATAGATTAATGGATGGAACTGAGTCCAGAAATGAACCATATATCCATGATCAAAGAATTTTTCAAAAGTTTTTATTATAGTGAAATACATATAACAAAAAAATTTATCATCTTAACTGTCTTTAAATGTTCAGTTCAAAGGTGTTAAAAGTACATTCACATAGTTGTGTAACCACCACCACCATCTATATCTAGAACTCTTTTCATATTGCAAAACTGAAAGTTCTTGCCCATTTGAACAGTAACTCCTCATTATCCCCTCTCCCCAGACCCTGTCAACAGCCATTCGACTTTCTGTCTGTGATTTTGACTACTAAGTATCTCATAAGCGTGGAATCATAGAGTATTTGTCTTTTTGAGGCTCCTTTTTTCACTTAGCATAAAGTCTTCACAGTTCATCCAAGTCATAGCATGTGTCAGAGTTTCATTCTTTTTCAAGGATGAATAATATATATGAATATTATTAATATATGAATAATAATAGTCATATATACATATACATACTATATTTTTCTTATCCATTCACTTATTTATGGAGACTTGGATTGCTTCCACCTTTTGGCTGTTGTTCTTTTCATAATTGTTTTCACTGTTTGGGGTCCCTCGAGATTTCATATAAATTTTAGGATGGAATTTTTTATTTCTGCAAAAAATGCCATCGACATGTTTGTAGGGATTGCACTGAACCTGCAGATCACATAGGGTATAGTATTGACAACATAACAATGTTAAGTCTTCCTCTCCACAGATATGCGATATCTTTTCATTTATTTGTGTCTTCCTTACTTCCTTTCAACAATGTTTTGTAGTTTTCAGTGTACAAGTATTTTGCCTCCTTGGTTAAGTTTATTCCTAAATATTTTACTCTTTTTTATGTAAATGAAGTTGTTTTCTTAATTCCTTTTTCAATTGCTCACTGTTCATATATACAGATGCAACCGATTTTTCTATGTTGATTCTATGTCCTGCAGCTTTGCCGAATTCATTCAGGAAGTCTAACAAGTCTGTGAGTGTATGAGCTTCAGGGTCTCCTGCACTGACTCACAATAATCATGTGCTTGTTTTTCTCTATACTTGACCACATCAAACATGCATCTCTAAACACTGTAAGTTTGTTTTGCCTGGTTTTGTACTTCATATGTACTGAGCCATATAAAATGCTTTTACTTTTTGCCTAGCTCTTTTTATTCAACATTATGTTAGCTTATCCATGTCATTGCATCTGAATTGCATCCATAGTTTGTTTATTTTCATTACTGTTATTATTTCATTGTGTAATAATTGTGTTTTAGATTCTATAGTTAAGAGACAGAATTTCTACATTTTTTTACTGATGGATATTTGGATATTTTTCAGCTTTTTGCTACCATAATAATACAATAAATTAGGTGTATTTATGTAGTTCATTAGGTGCAATGAACATCCTTGTATGTGTTTCTTGATTCATACACACATGCAATTCTGTAGGGAACAAACATATACAATAGTGAAATTGCTGGGTCATGAGGTGTACATAACTTGAAATGTAGTGGATAACATCAAACTATTTTCTGAAGTGGCTGTAACAACTATACTCCCCTCAGAAGTGCATGACAGTTTCTCTTCTTCCACATCCTTGCCAACTTTTGGTATTGTTACTCTTAAATTCTAGCTATTCTGGTGAGTGATCAGTAGTATCTATTATAGTTTTCATTTGCATTTTCCTGGAAACTATTGAGCTGAACACTCATCTGACTCTTCATTTTTCTACTGGGTTATTGTCCTTTTTCCTTACTGATTTATAGTTCTCCAAAGTTGATAGTGTTGGCTGCTGTCAAGTGCTTGAAGGGATACGCCAGCCATCTCAAATTACTGTCCAATCTCAAGACTTGAGCTATCCTGGGTCTCAGAAGACCTTCAATTAAGTTCTGGACTCTAAGTTTTCCATACTAGCTCTTCAAAACTATGAAAAGCACTGTCTGCACTCACATACAGAACGTGATCAAGGGTAAAACACTGGACTTCCATTACAAGATGAGGTCTGTGTACACTCACCTCCCCATCAATGTCATTATCCATGAGAATGGTTCTCTTGTTCATATCAGAAGCTTCTTGGGCAAAAAGTACATCTTCAGGGTTTGGTTGAGGTCAGGCATTGCTTGTTCAGTATCTCAAGCCCAAAAAAATAAGTTGATTCTTGAAGGAAATGACATTGAACTCAAATCAAATTCAGCTGCTTTGGTTCAGCAAGACACAACAGTTAAAAACAAAGATATCAGAAAATTTTGGGATAGTATCTGTTTCTGAAAAACAAAGAGTTCAGCAGGCTGATGAATAAGATGTAAATTGTCCAGCTATAGAAACAGCAAGAATCTGAATGATTCTTGAGACTTATTTGAGATAAGTTAACAATGCAATAAAAGCCATTTTGATTTGGGGGAAAAAAGAATAAACCAAAAGTAATATTCCTTCTAAAGAAGCAAAGAATAAATTTATAACACTCAGATCACTATTTATGAAAGTATCTATTTTAGAAAATTTAAACCTGAGTAAGATGTGGGCAGTAAGAATATGAGCATACAATGTGAATAATTCAAATTAACAGCTGATTATATAACAAAGAAAAAAAGGAAGAATTACTATTATAGAATGGAAAAGATAAAGCAAAGCTAAGAAACTGAATGAACATATAAGTCAGTGTCCTCACATTTTAAGAAAGAAGGGATATTGACTAATTTTATATTTTCAGTCAAGTATAATCAGAAACTCACAATTAGTAAAGAAAAAAGTGAGTAAAGAAAACTCAATCAACTAAATAAATAAAAAAATAAGCAAGCAAAGTAGGAGGAAGAACAAATAAAAAGCACAGAAAATAGAAAACAATACAATATGGTTTGGAATGAATCCAAATATACGAGTAATCATGATAAATGAAATGGATTAAATTTTTTTTTGAAACATACAGATTGTCAAATGGGGTTTGAAAACACAATCTAGCTATAGGTTTTATGTAAAGAACTTGCCTAAAATATCTGATACACAAAGGATGAGGACTTGCAGTCGTTGTGGCCCCTGTGACCTAGGGGTGTTGGCGATGGGGCCGGCACACTCACTCTGCTCTTACCATCTGCTGGATCCATAGGCAAATGATGATTTGTGTTTACTGACCCTGTTATGAAAAGATTTGCTTTCCAGTCTTCCAATTTTAACATATTCATTTAAGGAGAAGCATTATTAATTCTTCAGTGTTTGAAAACATGACTGTGGACAAAGGGTGCCTTTTGGGTTTTCACATGCCAATCTGGAAATGGCGCCAGATGCATGTACTGCTTGCACACTTGTGTAGTCTAATTCAAAATGTGCAAGCTCATTCCAGCTCAGACCTAATGGACTGGAGCTGCAGTACAATCAGGAAATCACTGTTTGCTGCACTAAGCATCATTACCAATCATTCCTTGGAGGAGACCTTAAAACTATGGAAAGATTTTATGTTAGCAGTAGGGTAACTAAAGATGGTACTGTGCATTAATTCACAGATGTTAAAATATTAATTTTCCCAGTATCCTATATAATTATACTTTTAGAGTTGTTATTTTGATCTAATGTAAATATAACACTCAGTAATAGGTATTAAATAGTATATTTGAAAGACTGATATTTTGCTATGGGTTTATTAAAATGCTAAGCTGAGCATTATCTTTCTCATGATAAGGGGCAGATAGAAGTAGATGCACTCATTTCTCAGGGCAAGATTGTGAATGTTTTCCACACTTAAGAAGAATATTGCATATGACCAGAAATACTAATGGAACAGAATACAATCCATAAATAAAGTCCAACAGATACAGGAATCTGGTACACGATGACGGTGGTGTTAGTGAGGGGAAAAGACAGATTCTTCAACTAAATCATGTTCAGGCAACTTACAACAGAGTAAAGTATGCACAAAGCAAAATTTGCTAATAAAAATTACTCCTTACGGTACTAGAAAAAAATATAGATTATTATATGTATATAATCTTGGAGTAGGGATGGCCTTTCTTTGTACAGTGTAAAACCAGGATTATATAAAGGAAAATAATAAGTAAATTTGCATAAAAATTAGTGGCATTTCCATGAAAACTAAACATAGTAAAATTGAAAACAACATATTGGCCCAAAACATTTGTATATAAATAATAAAATGCTATTTTAAAATTTAAACGAAGTTTTTACAATTCAATAGGAAAAAATGGACACCACACATAGAATATGGGAAATGATGTGAAAAGTTATTTTATGTATATAAGATATAGTAAGAGTAAAAATAAATGCTCACCCAGTGCATACCTTAAAAGATAAAAGTAGCCCTGGCCAGTGTGGCTCAGTTGGTTGGAACGTCATCCTGTAAACCAAAAGGTTGCAGGTTCCCTGGTCAGGGCGTGAGCATAAGTTGCAGGTTCAGTCTCAGGTTGGGGCACATGCGAGAGGCAACTGATTGGTGTTTCCCTCTCACACTGATGTTCTCTTCTTCTCTCTCTAAGAATCAATAAACATGTCCTTGTGTTTACTCTTACCCCTGTCGGCAGGAGATAGAGTACAGGAGCTCTCATAACCTGGGGAAGCAAATTTAAATTCCTTGTAACTGACGTAGCAAAAAGTGGCTATATAAATAATTTTTGTCAGATTTATTGAGGTATAATTTACCTACAGTAAAATTTATTCCTTTAAAATATTAACTTCGATAAGTTTTGACAAACACATAGTCATATAGCCACCACTACAATTAAAATTTCCTTTTTCATTATCCCCAAATGTCCCCTCCTGAATCCTCTAAGTAAGTCTCTGTCCTTCACGCCCAGCCCTTGACAACCATATTTTCTGGCCCTATGTAATTTTGCCTTTCATAAAATATCATTGCCTTTTATATTTTGCTTTTCTCATTTATCATAATGCTTTTAACTGCTGTTGCATGTATCAGCAGTTCATTCCTTTTTATTGCTGAGTAGTATGCATGCAATGCCCTGGATAAATCTCCAGAGAATTATTCTGAGTGAGGAACACTAACCCCCAAAGCTTATGTAATGTATGCTTCTATTTACATAATATTCTTGAAATGAATTCTAGAAATGGAGAACTAATTGGTGTTTTGTTATCAAGAGAGGTTCAGGAGGGAAGTGGATGAAGCTACATAAGGGCAACATGAACAATTTTTATGGTAATAGAAACATTCTGTATTTTGACTTTATCAATGTTAATATCTTGGTTTTGGCAGTGTTTTGGCAAGCCGTTAGTATTGGGGGAAAGCTGGGTAAAGGTTACACAAGACCTCTGTCTCATTTCTGCAATTGCATTTGGATCTTCAATTGTCTCAAACTAAAAAGTTTAACTTAAGAAAAAGTTGAATATACATCTACCCTATGATACACACTTTCCACTGTTAGGTATTTATCCAAGAGAACTGAAAGCATTGGCTGTACAAAGACTTGTACATGACTGTTTATAACAATCTTATTTGTAATATCCTAAAACTGGAAACAACTCAGATCTCCTTCAGCAGGTGAATGAATAAACGTATATGGTATATCCAAACAACAGAATACTACTCAGTAGTAAAAAGAACTGAACTTTTGATACATGCAACAGTATGATGAACTTCAATATCATTAGGCTGAGTCAAAGAAGTTAAACACAAATAAAATTCTAGAAATTCACATTAATCTGTAGTCCCAGAAAAGAGATCAGATGACTTCACAGTTGCATTCAATGCTTATCAGATTGCATGCTTTAAATGTGCACAGTTTATTGCTTGTCAAATTGTAATTCAATAGCACTAAAAATAGTCATTCTGTGTTCCTACAGTTTTGTTTTAAACCTCTGTTACAGTATGAGCTTCAGAAGTGGAAGGCCTTGGATGGAGTTCCTTTTTCATCACTTATTAGCTGTGTTAAAATCAGTTTTCATCATCAATAAAATGGATGCAACCAAAGTGCCTATCTCAAAACATTGTTCAGAGGATTGAATCTGTAATAATGCAGTACGTGACTCACTGCGGGTGAGTCAATCAACAGGTGATTGCTCACAAATGCTCATTACTGTTGCCACTAATACCACCTAGTGACTGCTGAAAGGTAGGGAGGGACCATGTCTTATCCATCCTGTGTTCCCACTACTGTTGGACCAAGTCCACCCTCACTCTTTAATAAATTTAATTGGGTATTATAGTTTATCACTGCAATACAGCAAAGCATCTTTACCATCCCTCAGCATTTGAACATTTGGGCCATTTCCAGGTTGGGTTTCATTTCGTTTTGTTGTGTCTTTGGAATGTACACAGCTATGACATATTGGCACAGCAATCACGTAGACCCTCCCCTACTCCTGTTTCTACTTTTTGGGGATATAGTCTCAGGAATAGCATTATCCCAGCAAAGGATATGATTAAAATATTAGATTGTAATAACTTATTTTATTGAGGACACTTCCTCATCCTTTGTCATCTGGTACCATCATCCCCTTTCCTTTGGAGAATTCATAAGAAGGAGGAGAATTCACAGCCTGGAGAGCATGGCCATCCTTCACTGGTGAGTCTGTCATTGTCCTGCAGTCCTCTGGGGGCAGTGACTGGTTTGTTGGTGGGAGGACATGTGACCTAAGTCTGTCCAATAAGTGCCCAAGCTGGAAAAAGAAAGGTAGTCCTCTCTTTCTTTTGAATATTGAGATGTACAGTGTAAGCCTCAGAACATGGTCAACAGCTCAGTCTTTAGTGATGTTGGCAATTTGAATGCTTCAAAGGTACAGAAGAATGAATTTTTTCCTTAAGTAAGGAAGTCTTGATTAATATGATTAGTTTTATAATTTTCCCCTAAATTTCATTCAATTTACTGTCCTGAAAGTTTACTCTTTTGTAGTGTCACCAGAACTGTATAAGTGACCCTACATCCCCATTGCCCACCCACACATGGTTTTAGAAATTTTAAAAATTATTTTTTCTAATTTAATAGGTTCAAGAGTTGTGTAGGGTTCTAGATCTGCACACTGTCTCATCACAGGTTGCTTTTAGACTCCTTAGGAAATGCAACACAGAAGACTCAGCAGCCCAGTGGCTGGTCTGCTCTCCTAACTGAACTTCTGACCCTGTCTTCGCCTGCTTTGTGACCCCGGTGAAGTGGCCGGGGCATAAACTCCATGATCTCCTCCAGCCTTCCCCTGGAATCCTGGAACCAACACCAAGGCACACTGGAGTCTGGCTGTGGCTCCACTCAACACTCCAGAGCCTCCTTTAGCCTTTGCTACCATGCATTGCAGTGAGGAGATACACAGAAGACAGTGGGCAAGCAAGACAGGGAGCAGAAGAAGGTTTTCATTATTTCTTTACTCTCCCCACCACAGGTTTTATCTCCTGAACCCGACATGCTGATGAACGAGACGTTGTTACCACCTAGCTACCACTGATCCCGTGCCAGGTCTTTTGTTACATTTCAGTCCTCCAAAAAATGCAGGTGCCTTGCAGAGGTGGCACCATTTTGAATGTGTGTGGCTTGGCAGTGGCCCTCTGCCCCGTAGGACATTCAGCAAGACAGTACATACTTGTTAAAATGTATATTAATAAGAAGAAACACCAATGTCATAAAATAACTTGAACACAGCTCTAGGGTCAAGAGAACCACCTCTTATATTTTCTTGCTGTAGGGGAATCGATCAGAAGGAAAGAAAGGTGTGGGTGCCCCAATCTCCATAGATGTTAAATGGTCCCTAGGCCATCAAATGCTACCAAAGTGTTTCTAAATTCTGAAGTGACTGGAGAAAACATTTTTTTTGCAATCAGTTTAAAGTATGTTAGTTATATCTATATTCTTCATGCACTACATATGTAATTTATGATATGTTGTGATTCTGTGTGAATATGTTTATAAAAATTTCTTTGAGTGTTCAGTGTAAGTTTTCTATTTTAATACACAATGGAGGGTTATAGTTCTATACATATATTGCCAGTTGCACAAACCCCCAATTATAAAGCTGTTTCTAACTGAAAATATTCAGGCTGTGTTAAAATTTCTAGGATCTTAACTGTATAGCAATGGCCCGATTTCTCCTTTTCAGGTACTCAATGAGGCCCTCCTGACGTAACAAGGAAAAGCAGTAGATTTGGAAACAGCAACCTTCACGTTATACTTTACAACAAGTAGCTGAAGACACTTAATGCCTACAGTATGTACGTATAACTAAGTAAATGACAAAATTCAGTAGTTTGTAATTGCTGGGTAACAACTTTGATTAGCTTTCCTTCCATGGTTAAGTGGAAGATTTTGCTAAATATTTTTAAAAATATGGACATGATATCCTCTTTTCTTGTTTCCACCATTTTACTTGGAATTTTCAAAGCATTTTTATGTCCTTTTTCCCATGCCATTTACAAGACCTTTCAATACCTGTATCTTGTATCAAAAAGCCTCCAGTCAAACTCCTACTTCTATTAATAATTAAAAATCCTGGTGGCTTTCTTTCCCCACTTGTATTCATCTCTCACTAATTTCCCTCTGTCAAAAAGAGTTAATAACAAGTTGGCTTTTATATACTTTCGGTGAACTCTGAATGGAAAAGATTATTAAAGTGTTACATGAGGTAAAAATTTGAAAGTAGAAACAATTATACATGAAAAGCAAGAATATTGCTAAAATTCCACTGTACCCTCTATGAAACAACAGAGATTCGCTGGCCTTGCTGACACCAGCAGCGGTGAAGCCAAGAAGGGCTGGCACCGCACTAGTAACATCCTTGGGGGCCCCCACACACCAGTTTGCAAATAATTAACACTCAAGTTACAGAGCCACTTGGCCTAACCTGCACAATATCAGTTCATGTGACATTTAATAACAGTGTAATTATGCAGCCTTTTAACCTTTTCAAATGCAGCTTCAATTTGAGATAAGAAAAATGACAAATCTACATATATTTCTTCTATGAAATTTGCATAAAGCTGAAGGGTTGTATCTGCCATGAATTAATATTTATAGTGAGAGAATAAAATGTTTCATTAGGAACAAGACTGGCTGCAATTTTACTGATTCACTTACCTCTTTTGTATATCCATGTCATACCTTATTTTGCCTTTGTAATTTTTCACTTCATTTTAAACTACACATCAAATTTACTTAGTGATTCTGAGGTTAGTTAGTTTCCTCCTCTGAAAAATGAAAGGAGAGAAAATAGAATATTTATATTGAAATGGCTCTTTAAGCTGAACCTCAACATATAAAAAAGATGATACTGGAGCAGTTATGGCTGCTGTTGGTACAAGAAGGGATTTTTCTTCCAGGGAGAACCTTGAGTCTCCTTCCCCTTCACCCTGCAAGAACTCTAGGGAATCTAGTAAAAACAAAACAAGACCAAATAAAATACTTACCAGAACTGGGAAGTAAAGCTACATGATGTAAGAACAAGATAGCAATCCAATACCATTACAAGAACACCATTCACAATAGCATGCAAAGGAATAAAAATATTAGAAATAAAGTTAATGAAAGGGCAAGACCTGTACACAGAAAACTATAAAACATTGTTGAAAGAAATTAAAGTCCTAAATAAATAAAAATTTCTTTTTAGAACAAAAAATATTATGAAACAAATTTGTATGGTGATTTTGTAACATAAAGATACACAGTTGTATACGAGAGATATACAAAACAGTTGGCAGTGGGTAGGTCTGGTTTGTGCATTTTGACAACAAAATCTTTTTTAATTATTGACATCTTTTAAAAAAAATTTGATCATGTCTCTTTACTGGACTTTTTTTTAAAGACTTTATTTATTTATTTTTAGAGGGGAAGGGAGGGAGAAAGAGGGGAGAGAAACATCAATGTGTGGTTGCCCTTTGTGTACCCCGCACTGGGGACCTGGCCTGCAACCCAGGCATGTGCCCTGACTGGGAATCAAACCGGTGACCCTTTGGTTTGCAGTCTGGTGCTCAACCCACTGAGCCACAGCAGCCAGACAATAAAAAAATTTTAAGAGAAAAACTAACATTCTAATACTAAAATCTTCCTTCTTCCAGCTGACTGTTAATTGAAAGGAAACTACTTAGTTAAAGGTGGAAGTAGTAGGTGCAACAAAACATAAGTGTGCAGTCTACACTAGTTTCACCTTCGTAAGGAGGATGAAGAACAACTTCCAGAGGCGGGATGTTCTTTGGCTGTAAACGTGTCTTGGACTGTAGTCATCTGTTATCCCTGTGGAAGAAAATCCCTGGGATTTTCCACAGGACTCTATGGAGGTTAAAATGGTGGTGAATAAGAGTGATTATGATGAGCTAAGGTGTATTCTTAGGATAACTAAAGGTCCAGAGAAGAGTTAAACAAAATAACCCAGTAGAGAAGTTGGGGGATACCTTATCAAAAAGAGTGTTAAAGTCTGAAAACAGGAGTGTTTGCTCAGGCAGAGCTGAAAAGGAATGCGGGTGAAGTAAGAAGATCAACAATCCCCAAAACTCAGCTTTAGAAGAGAAATCTGTGGAGTGAAAAATATCAAAATATTGTGAAATAGTTTTTACCATTTGCCTCAACTGTATCACTGTTTGAAGCACACAGCTCTGGACTTCCTCTGCTGTGGATGTCGTGTCTGTTTACTGGCACCACCATGCACCTGTTGGGAAGAGCAATGCTGTGGAGACTAGCTAGTCAGGAAAGGAAGGGTACTGGCATCAATAGAGGAAGTGCTGCTTCACAAAATTTGGCTACGAACATATGCATGCAATGTTCTCTTTTAAGTTCACAAGAACCTTGTGTGGTCAACATCATTACCCTGTTTCACAGACGTGAAGACAAAGGAGTTTGGTAGTGTGTGGCCAGGCTGCCCAGCCTGCTTCGGCCAGCTCTGAGCCCAGGCCCTCAACACTGTGCCTGAAAGTGCTTCCTCGCTTGGGAATGAAAAATTCCATTTAGGTGAGTCAAGATAGCTCATTAAGTGGGAAGAGCCATCTGTTTGGCATTGTTACTAATAAAAGATGTTATAAAGTTTCAGTATATTTCTTAATTTCCCAAAGATTCCAGAGATACACTTATCTCTCAAGATCCAAGAGTAGAAACACTCCATTCTTCAAATAAAAACATGGCAAGTAGTATTTTTAAAATGCCAGGCCATTATGTCTGTGGCACCAATGGAATTAGATACACTGAGCTGCATAAGCTGGGCACACCATGTCCAACAGGCCTGAGATGCTGAGGAAATCAAATTATTAAATATGATTTAGAGATGTACAAAGATAGCTCTCAGAGAGGAAGTGTTTAGCAGGTTTATACCACTCCTAGATTTTTATTTTCTATTTTTTTTATTAGAGCAAAAGGAAAAAAGCAACCAATTACATACATCAGAAGTATCGTTGGGGAGGGCAATAATAACTAACAGGAGTGATCAGTGACTTAATTCAAGTTCCAACAAAGAATTTTAATGAGAACATTTTCATTCATTCTTCACTCTGCATTCTTGCTTTCCAATGCCAGGCCCTGGTCAGTGTGAGAGAAACAGTAATAAGCAGGTCTTGATCTCTCTCCCACAGAATTTGCAGCCCAGTGAGGGTGCTCAAAACACAGAGGCTGACTACTCCGAAGTGACGATGTGGTTTATAAGGGCAGGATGAGAAAAGGGCTATGGGATCCAGAAGAGGGAGGGAGGCATCTCTTGCAACAAGAACCTGTGTGGCTGTTAAAGCACCCAGGGCCAGAGACGAGCCCTAGGCCTTGGAATGGCTGCCAACGTAGCAGCTGCACAGCCACAGTTATACCATCATAGCAACAGTCAGACAGCAAGATAAAGCCGGAACAGGCAGCCCCAGTGTTGTGGTTAACAGGTGTGGAAGCAAGTGTGAAGAAAATGTAAGAGCAAGCCACAGCCAAGTTGTGAGAGGTAAGCACTCTATTAAATACATAGGGAAATAACATAAGCAAGGACATTGGTACTTCAGTGAAGTTTAAATTCATCTTCAAATTATCAGGATCCCAAGATTTTTCCTATGGTTTTTCTAGGCCTGATCCTTGCCTGGATTACAGCTCTAATTTGGAAAGGGTGCAAGTGTTGAGAGTCAAATGTTTGAAAGTGAAATGTTTGAAAGTGAAAGTGGCTGGAATTTTGATTAGCACCTGGAACTTTCGTGCCTGCTAATTCCTCAAGCTCTTTTCTTCTTTTAAAAATTGCAAAGCACCCTGACTGGTGTGGCTTGTTTGGGCATTGTCCCATGAAGTGGAAGGTTGCCAATTCAATTCCCAGTCAGAACACATGCCTGGATTGTGGGTTTGGTCCCTGGCCAGGGCATGTTCAAGAGGCAACTGATCAATGTTTCTCTCTCACATCAATGTTTCTCTCCCCATCTTTCTCCTTCCCTTCCCCTTTCTCTAGAAATAAAAAATAAATAAAATCTTTAAAAAATTGCAATGCACCATCCACCCATTCCTTCATTAAACATATACTGAGTGCTTACTGTGGACTAAACATTGAGGATGCATAGATGATCAAATGCATCACTGCTCTCTGGGAATTCAATCTTGATGGGGGGCAGCACTCAAACAAACCTAATACAAGCCAATAAATGTTTAAGTCGTACATTGGAAACACAGTGCAGGAATTGACTGATCTACCAGACAAAGATGTCAAAGTGGACAACACCTTTGAGCTTGGTTCTAAAAGATGAGCAGTTTTCAAATGCAAAAAGGTGGAGAAGAGCTTTCCAAAGAGAGCAAACAGCTTGAGCTGACATGTGAAGGCACAGAATTGCATGAAATGTTTAAGAAAGGTGTCTAGGTTTAGGTAAAGATTTAAGAGGCAGGAGATGAGCTGGGAAAGTAGGTTGGGGCTGGTCTGTAGAAAAGAGTAAATAAATTGCATCAAAAGCTTTAGCCTCTCAGAACTGGTGGGTTCAGAGCTAACGGCATTGCCTCTAGGTAACACTAAGCTTGGCTTCCTACGAGACCTGTCATTTCCCAGGCAACATTTTGAAGCAGATGAAGTGCAGGATGTCCCTCTGCTTTTCCCCAGCTTTACTGGGAAATATTTGACATACATCACTGTGAAAGTTTAACGTGTGCACCGTGATGATTTGATTTACATATACTGTGAAATGATTACCGCAATTGATTTAGTTAACATCCCTCATCTCCTACAGATACAATACAAAGAAAAACATTTTCTCCTTGTAATGAGAATTCTTAGGATTTACTCTCTTAACAACTCTCCTATATATCATACAGCAGTGTTGGCTATAGTCACCATACTGTGCATTGCCTCCCTAGTACTTACACCTGGAAGTTTGTATCTTTTGACCACCTTTCTTCAATTCCCCCTTCTCTCATATCCACCTCTGGTAACCACAAATCTCTTTTTCTATGAGTTTGGTGGGGTTATTTGTTGTTGTTGTTGTTGTTTTGTTTCACATTCCACCTTTATGTAAGGTCATATGATATTTGTCTTTCTCTGTCTGACTTATTTCCCTCCGCATAATGCTCTCAAGGTCCATCCACTTTGTTGCAAATGGATGGACACAGGTTGTTTCCATGTCTTGGCTGCTGTAAATAATGCCATTGTTAACGTGGGGGTGCTGATGTCTTCTGAGGTAATTTTTTGTTTCTTCTGGATATAGCCCCACCCGTGATATTGCTGGCTTATATGGTAGTTCTATTTTTTAACTTTTTTAAAGAACCTTTATACTGTTTTCCATAGTGGCTGCACCAGGTTAAACTCCCACCAACTGCACAAGGGTCCCTTCTTCCCTATTTTCTCACCAGCGTTTGTTATCTCTTGACTTTTTTATGATGGCCGCTTTCACTTCTGTCTCCTTTCTGCTTCTCTGCCATTATTCCCAAGAATAACCTGTCTCCAGATTTCTTTCTTGCTTCTTTTATTTTGCTAATCTAACAATCTGACAGCAAGAGACCTTCTTCATTGCTTTGCTCCAGGCTCAAATGAATCTAATAGACACATTCAAAACATATGTTCAAGGTTTTACACAAAGTAGTATTTGGATTTGGCAAGGACGGGATATGTGCTTGTATATGAATTTGTGAAGACTTCAGGGGAGGAGGGGAACAGGTAATTTTGAGGCTGCTGAAGTCATCACATGGGTTCATTGAGAGTGAGGAGCTGGCCACACCTAACCCCACCCACTGCCTTACCGGCTGGGGTAGTTGTGGTCCTATCACCTGTAGTCTGGAGGTGGGCAGCTGTATTTGATTAGAGCTTCAATGTAATAGATTTGAAGGTTAAAATATTTATAATTACTACCTGTTAAAGATGTAGTGAATTATTTTACACTAGCAAAATCACTACCACAACAGACTGCAGTCATGAAGTCCCACTGTATCTGTAGGCTTCCTGCCTTAAGAATAATTGGTGTTTATTGGGATGCGTTGAACAAATTAAAGAGAGAAAAGACAAACTGACAAGGTTATAAGTTATATGATGGTTTTGTTTCCAGAACTGACCAATGACCTATAAGCAGATGCATCATATTCTATGAAACTAAGAATGCTTCCTGGACCTTACTATTCTGTCTTTCATGCACAACCCATTATAAAAGGTACAGATTTCTAATATTGTATATTCATGATGTTGCATGTGGAGGTTCTGGAAGATATTGGGCTGAAGGGAGTGTTTAATATTATCAGTATGGCTAAGGGAATGGAAGCTTTCAGTGCAAGAAAAACCTGCATCGTGTGGTAGTTAAGGAAGAGCCGTTTGCCCTGAGTATATGTAGTCTAAGCCTTTTACAGTCTCTGGTGGCAGCACTGGGAGGCAGGAGTAAGAGATGATACTAATAAGCTCTGATCTTGCAGATGCAGAATGCTGGGCCAAGAACTGGCTGTAAAAGGCTTTGCCACCTAGGGAGTAAGACACTCAAATTAAAATGTAAGAGCTTCTCTCTCTCTCTCTCTCTCTCTTAACTTTATTTTTATTGTTGACACAATTAAAGATGTCCCCATTTTCCTCCCCTTTGCCCACCTCCACCCAGGCCTCATACCCTCCACCCCCCGCCAGCAGTGTGGCCATCACCACACTGTAGTCTGTGTCTATGGGTCATGCATATATGTTCTTTGGCTGATCCCTTCTCCTTCTTTCATCCAGTGCCCCCCTTTACTCTCCCCGCTGACAGCTGTCAGTCTGTTTCATGTATCCATGCCTCTGTTTCTATTTTGTTCATCAGTTTATTTTGTCCACTAGATTCCACATGTAAGTGAGATCATATGGTATTTGTCTTTTTCTGACTGGCTAATTGCACAACCTCTTTCCTCCCTACAAAGAGAAAGAGGCCTATGGCCCTCTTTTCCTGACTCTACTGAGGGTCTTAAATTTCGTGAGCAAAGGGAAACGGAAACTTTCTTTTAAAAACCAACATTGTAAACAGGTCAGCAGGGAAATCCTCCACACCTCCCAGGAAAGGCAAAAAGAGTAACATGCTCCCAGGGCCCTCAAGGGGACAGAGATGTCACATAGCAGGGTGGGTATATTGTGCAGCCCTCACTGCAAGCATGATCTAGGCTGTAGCTGCAAGGGAATATTCAAAACTGCTCCTTGCCAAAGATGATGAGCTACCTCCATGCAGTCATGGGAAAAACAATCGCTGGAGGCTGGTGCGGTGGAGTCGGGAGAATTTTGAGCATTATCTCTTCTCCTGAGCTGAACTCCTCCCCCTCGTTTGAGAGTTGCTATTGCAAAGCAGGTTACCCCATCGCCTTGGGTAAAGGAAAATCCAAACTGAGGGGCCACAGAAGCATTATCCATCTGCAGCTTGGGCAGGTCTTTTGCATATCAGCACAGGGCTCAATGAGCAGCAAGAGGGTTGTTTGTGCTTGGCTTATGTTCGCTGTGTTCCAAAACTGAGGTGAAATCTGGCCTCAGATCCCTGAGGTCTAACTAATTCAGTAATGAACTGAGACAGCTTGATAGGCGATATTTCTACCCAATTCCCAGACTGTTCTGTTCTGGGAAGATATTTTCTAAGTTGAAAATGGAGTAAATGTAATGGGCCCACTCAAAAATGACAAATTTCACTGTAAAATCATGAATAAATGAATTGAGCCGATGGTGTGTTAAAATATTCCTCTTGTCCTAAAGTTATATTCAAGAGTCTTATTGTCAAGAAAACATGATAGGTTTATTAAATACCCTATAGGATAATGTACTTTAAGTGCCTGCCTTATCTTATGCAATTTTTCCATTTAATCTGAGTTGTATGTATGCTACCGCAGCTTCAAAACATCTGGGCACAACAATTTTTTTCTTTCCTGCACCTGCAAGGGTAAGTACACACATAAACAAAAAAGAAATTAAATCTTCCGCAGAGCTGGGGAAAAAAAGAACCCAACCAGCCATGAAGCTCAAGGGAGCCGTATGACAAGTGCTGAGCTGTAAACAAGCTTGAGAGGGATTTAATTCTTATGACAAGTGCCAGTGGTGGCATCTCACATGGACTCAGCATATGCACACATTTCAAAGAGGAGCCACACAGGATTTAATGCAAATAGAAAAGAAGAAAAAAAAGAAAAAGCTCTCAGTGCATCAGCTTCTCCTCCTCTATAAATAGCCAAGCAAATCAGGATGAGCTAGTGTTGTAATTATCTTGATTTTCAGAATTTTTGCCACTCAGAAGAGATTTTTAAAGTCTCCTCCCTGCTCTTTATAATTATAGCTGCTGTTCCAACCTCTGCCAAGGGTTGGTGGTTGCAATGTGATATTCGCCAGGTGGCTGCTCTGCAGCAGAGAAAATTACGAAGTTTCCTTGGTTGGTCTGGTTTTGTCACTTAGAATCCAAATCAAAACTTCCAAGGGCAGCCATTCATCATCTTGTGACAGCCACTTCTTCACTTTTGCTTGTAACTTCTAGATGCTGGCACTGTGGGGCCCTCTTGCACTTGAGCGAATGGCACAGCTAAGATTGCAGAGTAACTGTTCTACTCTGCATAGAAGCACACACACCTATGTCAGGAGAGGTTTAGCCACCAAGTCTTGTGACAGTCCCGAAGCCGGGCCACTCCCAAATGTGAAATGCTGTGTTTGCTGCTCCCTATTCTCTTGGCATGTTCAAGAACTGGAATTGAGGATGGGAAAGGGGAGTGGGGAGTGATCCTTAAAAGCACATAGGTGAGACTGTAACCATTGGTGAGCATTGGTATGGATGCCTGTGCTACACCCTGGTAACTGCAGGCGGCCCACACCAGGTGCTGTGTGTGTCGCAGCATCAAACTACAATTGCTGCACTTGGATTTTTTTTTAACACCAAGTATCATTTAGGTTGTCTTAATGAGGTTCTCATTTTCTCTTTTTTTAAATTTCAGTTCTACCTTATTTTATTTTAAAGAGATTTATGTGCTATAAAGTATTTTTAAAATACTAATTTTGAATATTAAATATTAATTAAATATTTTTGAGAGATGATGGGTAACCCTTATAAATGTCAAAAAACTGTGCAATGTTTTATAGGTTATCCTAAACTCTTTTTCAAGTTTAAGTCCCTCAAATGGATTGCTGAAGGCAGTGAATGCTTTTTTTTTTTTTTTTTTGCTATTTACTTTCATATTTCTAGTACAATGTCCTGCTTATAGATTTTGTAAAAAAAAATTTATTGTTGTTTTATTACAGTTGTCCCAATTTTTCCCACATTGTTCTCCCCTGCCCCACCCACCCCTACCTCCCATAGTCAGTCCCCACCCCGTTGTCCATGTCCATAGGTCCTTTATACCTGTTTCTAACTAGACCCTTCCTCTTCTTTCCCCCATTATCCCCCTCCCCGCTCCCCTCTGGTCGCTGTCAGTCTGTTCCTTGTTTCCATGCCTCTGGTTCTATTTTGCTCATTTGTTTTGCTCATTAGGTTCTACTTATAGGTGAGATCATATGGTATTTGTCTTTCACTGCCTGGCTTATTTCACTTAGCATAATGCTCTCCAGTTCCATCCATGCTGTTCCTAATGGTAGGATTTCCTTCTTTCCTTCTGCTGTGTAGTGTTCCATTGTGTAAATGTGCCACAGTTTTACACAATGGAATACTAAGCAGCAGAATACACCAAAGTTTTGCCACTTTCCCATGATTTCTTTTTTGTACAGTTAAAGCCATTTTTTGACAATGATTTTTCTTGTTGCTAAGATCGCTGGAGGATAATAACAAGGCTTTTTGTTGGTTTGGATTTGTTTTGAACGTCTGGCACTGTTGGCTCTGGTGGCTGGGTGGGAAGTGTCAGGGTGGCAGGCCTAAGCGCAGGTCCTCTGCGGTAGTGGTGATAATGGCATCCAAAGAGCTGCGTTTCTGCTTCGTGGAACTTTAGTCATGTTGATATTAGAATCCTATACTTATGTAATTCTGTACTATCTCTGTGTACAGTTAGTATTATAATGAGAGGATGAAGAATCCGCACTCCAGGTTCTACTAGAAGATAGGTTGAGGCCATTACCAGGCATTCTGCATGCAGATGGCCTAAAGTGTTCCTGCCGTACTAACACTGGCTACAGGTATACAAGCTATATTGGTTATGTGTTTTGCATACAATTGCCAAAACACAGGAATGTGTATATAGTAGTATGGTACCTTGAAAAATAAAAAGCACATATTGTGCTTTTTATCTGTGAATGGGAATACTTTGTTAGTGGGCGGCTGCCCATTAACACGGAAGGCTCAGGGGGATGCACCCCAAGTGCTGCATGGCATCTGCAGCATGCAGACCTGGTTTGTGGCTGCATATGGCAACAAAATGCTTGTTTTATATTAGAAAAGACATCTGTTATGTAGAGCTGAAATAAATTTTGCTTTTTCTTTAAAACACACACACACACACACACACACACACACACACACACACAACCAGACAGGTGGGATGAAAGACCCTGATAGTTGCTTGCCTAATGTCTTTTTCCTACATCAAGAGTGGGTAAACTACAGTCTACAAGCTAAATCCAGCCTGCTGCCTGCTTTTATGCAGAACATGTTCCTGGAACGCAGCCTCAGCCTGTATTCATTGCTTGTGGCTGCTTTCATGCTATGAGGGCAGAACCAAGCAGTTGCAGCAGATGCCTTCTGGGCCATAAAGCCTAAAGTACTTACTATATGGCCCTTAACAGAAAGGTTTGCTGTATTAATAGAGCTATATTAATAGAATCCTATTTTGATTTGGGGCAGCCATATGCCAGTTTTTTAAAAATCTCTTTCTTATAGCTGGGGTAGCCATGTGATCCAGTTCTGCCTAATGAGGTGCAAGAGAAAGTGAACTCAGTGGGGCCTTCAGGGAAGCTATTGTTTGTCTAAATTGTAAGGGGAAAGCTCCCTGAATCTTTCTGAAAAGTCTTCTACCTGTGTGGCATATACCTCCCTAAATATATTGGCTAACCCAGTGGTCAATAGTAGCATATTGTGATGAGGGCAGCTCCCTGACCCAGCCAGGTCACTTGATTGAGTTTAGGGTGTTCCAAGAAGTGGAACCTAGTGGAATACTCTCCAGATATGTATTCGAAGACCTTCTTTTTATCCCATTTATGAGGAGGTAAAAACCACTCCAGAGTGATTCCCATAGCACTCCCTACAGTACTTCTCTCTCTTTTCCCTGCTCTCCTTTCTTCTCTCTGCTGCAGTTTCTGTGCTTGACATTGAAGGGAAGGGGCCAGTGAGAGATTAGGAGTGGGGGAAGCAACGTGTTCACAGACCAATCAGAGCAATTTCTCCTTCTTGCCTCATCTTACCCTGATCAAACTGCATCCATTAATGGACTTTTCTCCAAGTGTGATCATGGCAGTAACAAAATCAGTTCATGCCAGATGATGGCTTCAGTGGGGACACTATTACCAAAACCATCCCATAGCCCCTTGCCCCTCCCCCAACTTCCCTCCCTGGCCTCAGTACAATAGCAAAGATCATAGAGGAAAACCTTAAGTGGACACTGAAATTCATAATCTCTTCTCATAAAATTCAAACAAAAGCCAAAGAGACTATACAGTAAAAGTTTTTATGGAAAATAACTTGTCTGATATGTTCCTCCTTAAAGTTCTAAAAAGTCTGCAATCAAATATGATCTCACCTTGTTCAAAACCTATGTTGTTTTTAAGATACGAAGACGGTAAAGTTCTGGAGTTGAATTCCTGTAAGTACTGAGTAGTAGGAATTTTTCTTCATTTTTAAAAAGATTTTATTTATTTATTTTTAGACAGAGGGTAAGGGAGGGAGAAGAAGAAGGAGAAAAGCATTAATATGTGGTTGCCTCTTGTGCACCCCCTACTGGGGACCTGGCCCACAACCCAGGCATGTGCCATAGACTGGAAATCAAACCAGCAACCCTTTGGTTCGCAGGCCAACACTCAATCCACTGAGCCACACCAGCCAGGGCTGTAATTTTTAAGTTAAAAAAAAAAAAAAAAGCTTTAAAAAGCATCTAATGTGGCCATTTGTATAAATGCTTTAATCTCACAAACATTATCAGGAAAGCATAAAAATGTTTTTCTTTTTGGTATTAAGTTTAAATATTCGGTCTACTAATGCTGTCTTGGTTTGGTTGTAAATAGCCTGTAGTTGGTTTAATTGTTCATGGCTTTGTCTACAAATGATTGTAGACTCTGGCTATTGTGTTTGCGAAGTTTGTAGCCAAGCACATGTGGCTAAGTATGTAAAGAAATATGACCAGGATCTAAGGCACTTGGTGCTTCGAATAATCACATTTCCGCAATTTAAAGCCACCATTCTCTCTCCTTTCTTCTTTTGTGAATGACATCAGATCACTGTCCTCCCTCATCAGAAGTGGATCTAAAATGCAAGCACAGGTGCCAATACCCCAGTCTCCTCAGCGTGCATCCCTGACAATACAAATGGCCTGGCTGCATTCCCAAGTTAAAATAAAACAAGACACCCTAGAATGGAAAGATTCTGGGTCAGGATGACAAATACAAACAGATTGTTTCCTTGAAAAAATATCTAGGAACTTTGAAGAGCACTAGAACTTGCATCACTGTGGAAAGCAGAACTCTGCAGTAGCCTTCAAGACTCCTGCCCTCTGGAGCACACCCCGCATAAATCTCTGCCCTTCGAACATGGGCAGAACCTGTAAATATGGGATATCGCGTACCAGGTTACTAAAAAATTGACTTTTAGTTCATCAAAAGGGAGATTATGTGGGTGAGCCTGAGAGACTGGACCTGTGAGAGGGCCTATGGAAGGTGACCCACAGGCAAATCTGAGGGCAGGCCGCCTCTAGGAGCTGAGAGCAACTCCTGGCCAACAGCCAGCAGTGCTGGACCCTCAGTCCTACAGCTGCAAGGAAATGAATCCTGGAAACAATCAGAATGAACCTGAAAGAGGCCCCAACCTCCAGATGGGACCCCAGCGCTAGCCAACACTTTGATTTCATCCCTGTGAGATCCTGAGCAAAGAAACCAGTTTTCCAGTGCCTCGACTCCTAATCCATAGACACCACAACATAATAAATTTGTGCTGTTTTAATCCGCTAAATTTTTTGTAGTTGGTTATGTAGCAATAGGAAACCAATACAATCCCACATGCAAAAGCCCACCTCTAATGACCCTGGTACAGTGGGCGCTCCATATTCTGTGGTGGGGAAGAGATGTCTTTCTTTAAAACTTTCCTACTGGGATGAATGGTCTGTTGGCCTGATGTTGTATTTGACATGAATCATTCAAAAGTTCATAAGGATGTCTTGAGCAGCAGTAAATTTCATTCATTCATCAAGTCAATCATTCAAAAATATTTGAGCACCTAGCATACACCAGACATATTTTCAGACCCTGTTTTGTATGATGGTACTCTTCCCCCCCCCCCATTTTCTCCTGTAGATACTTTTTTCACCCATTTGTGTATTTTGGGAGGCTGAATTTTACAAACTTCTCTGTGGGGCTTCTATGTACTTGGATTCAGTGAATGGAATAAAACTAGCAAGAAGATAAAAGTATAGAAAGAAAGTGCAGTCAGGAGACTTAATGCCTTAGATTTTTTCCCCAGTGGGTTTCTGTGAGTTAGCTAGCTGTATCCCTCCACTCTTGTTGAAGTTCGTTTCTTACACTAACCTCCTCCCCTTGCTCCAGCCCCCGGACATGAAGAGTTCCCACTATTGCTAGCCCTAGCATACTGCACTCTCCCTGTTGGTATACCTAAACCCTGGCCACATCTTTGTAAACAGTTTCCTTATCAAATCTCTTCATTTCTTTGATGTTTGACTGTGTTCTTTCCTACCAAGACCTTGAGGATACAGCACTAATAATCCACCCTGAACATTTGGTATTTGGAACGAATGGATCAGGGGACTTGGATTCTAGTCTTGGTTCACCCTCTACCTAACTTCCAGAACAGTATTTCTTTATCTATACAATGAGAAAAAAAAAAGTTTAAATTATCTCTAATGCTTCTATCACATTACGTGATGTTCAGAGGAAATATAATTTCTTTATCTGTGACTGATCTGGATTTGCTCATGAATCTCAACCCTTTAGTGTTAAAGAAACTATATCCAGGCCAATCTAATGAAATAATACAACTATCCCTTTAGATACTATTTGGTCTCTCTAGGTAAAAACACTCAGCCTCTTGAATTTCTTAGTTCAGTCTTTACTTCTTTTCCAGCTTTTTTATAGCATAGCCTCCAGGTGCATGGAAGGAGGGGACTGGCTTATGTTATGTGACTTGAAGACTAAGGAAAGGACTCTGGGTCCTTGAGTTTCCTTGGTATCATCTGGTTTCTCTTATCTACCATCTCTTGCTTGCTTTGTTGCAACTTGCCCTGCAGCCTTTCATGATGTCTAGGGCAGAAGTTGGCAAACATTTTCTATCAATGACCAGATTGTAAATATTTTAGGCTTTGGGGACCCTACAGCCTCTGTCACAATTCCCACAGATAACATGTAAACAAATGGGTGTTTACTTTATTTACAAAACCAACCACTAGGTTGGATTGGACCTATGGACCACAGTTTGCTGACCCCTGGTCTAGAGGCTCCTTGGCTGACTTGCCAAGTCAGCCCTCACTGTCACTCATGTAGCCTCTGTCACTGCATCCTTACCACTCAGGGCTCCACCTGGCTCCACCTGCAACCCTGGCCTGAGGGGTCCACTTCAAGCCTCTGCTGTGAGGTCACCTCATGAATTCCAGGGTCAACCTTCAAGTCCCCCAACTCAGAACCAGGGACGTGAGGATAAACGCTCCAGTCTCTTTCTGCTGTACCCCTCCCTGCCTTGTGTATTCCCCTCAGTTTAATTGGACTTTCCATAGACACCCTGTCTTTAAGCTTTGCCCCAAGAAGGGAGAGAAAACATGGGAACCCTGGGCCCATTGTCTCTGGTTCCCTTCTTCTCACTATCCCTTACAGTCAGAAAAGTATACAGGGTCTGACACAAATAATGCCTCTTTTTATTACAAAAATTTTTATTACAAATTCATCAGCATGTAATTCTGTAACATAACAATATCACACTCAAGCACACCATATGACATTTTAGGTGAAATGTTCAAATTAAAACTATAAATATTACACCCATATTACTACCTTACCAACCACACTCAAGTAGGCATTACTTCTGCCAGACGCTGTATTTTTTTTTTATCCTGACCTTTACTCTTTGTCTACCCTATTCTTACTCTTCCCATGGAATTGGAAGCTTCTGGGCCTGCGATAGTGGAGGGAGTATCTTCTCAGTAATATGAGAGAACTCTGAGTCAGTACTTCCATAGTTCTTAATATGTTCAAGGGGAAAGAAAGAAATTTTGGAACTGTTCCCTTAAGAAAATCATCTGGCTTTGGGTCTAACAATTTTCTGCAAAATTATATTTTGAATATCAAAAGTTAAGTATTCACCATTCACTCTCTTTGTCTGCCTTTTGGAGCCACCACCATCAGTAAATGCACAGGAGGCCTCTAGTGGAAGTATTCGGGGAAGCAAACGAGAAAGGCACATTAATATTTTTTTCTAAATTCTACTCTTGTTACAAGTGAAAGAAGAAGCAAAATAAGGTAGCTATATAAGACACACCAGAAAAGCATCCTCATTCATAAATAGTTGTTCTATTTTTTTAATTCAAATCAGTATTGATTATTCACCTAACACAGCAGGTGAAGCCCCAAATGACTCTGGGCTGTTTACTATCCAATATAGTCTCAAATGTTTATGTTTTCTGTCCAAGGATGTCAAAAACATGTGCTGGTGGCTCTAAGGCACTTCTGAGAGAGTGTGGAGCAGGAAAGAGCTTATGCTTTAGGGTCTTACAAAACCACATTACCATCCTTTGCTTTGCCCACAATTGCTATGAAATCATGGCCTAGTTCTTTACTGTTTCTGAGTCTAATGTTCCTTATATCTAAAATTAGCTTTATAATATTTAATGTAAACACAACTGTCTAGCATAGAGCCTGTATGTATCTAGTACATGTTCAATAAATGGACTTTGATGGCTAAAGCTATCATCAACAGAAGTCTAAAATGCCTTTAATTCAGTCAAACCTAGTGGATAGTCACAACTCTGTTTTGTAAACTCTGTGTTCTTGTGAAGGGTTTTTAGCGAGTTGAATTGAACTTTGATCAAATTGGACAGTGCCTCCACAAATCTCTTCTACCTTAGACTGTGTCTCTTCACTCCTTACAGGTGACCTCCAACAGAGAGAGGTAGTGACACATTGGTTTGTACTGAATTTTGATTACCATTTGTGATAAGAATTGCATATAGGACTTCCAGCCAAGATGGAGGTGTAGGTAGACACACTGCTTCCTCACACAACCAAAATTAAGGAGAGGAAAAATTTAGAAACAAACAAACAACCAGATCTGACAGAAAATTGAACTGCAAGGAAGTCCGACAACCATTCATCCAGACTGGTAAGAGGGGCGGAGTTGGCGGCCAGAGGAGAGGGGTCACAGGAGGAAAAAGTGGTGGTTGGCTGTCCCAGGCGCACAAGGCAGCTGGCTTACCATGGATACATGTTTGTGCATAGATAAAGCAGGTGAAAACGGGGAGCGAGACAGAGTGTGCTACCCAGGGCCCCAGAGCTGGAAAATAAAGCCTAAAAGCACCGATTGAAAATACCTGTGGGGGTTGAGGTGCCGGGAGAGACTCCCAGCCTCACAGGAGAGTTCATTGGGGAGAACCACAGAGTCCTAGAATGTACACAAGCCCACCAACCCAGGAACCAGACCAGAAGGGCCCAATTTGCTTGTGGGAAGTGGCGGAAGGGACTGAAATATGAGAGAGGAGCAAGCACCATTGTTCCCTCTCTGACCCCACCCCCACATATAGCGTCACAACCCAGCAACTGGGTTGCCCCTCCCTGTTGAACATCTAAGTCTCCTCCCCTCACTATGTAACAGGCACAGCCAGACCCCCCCCCCCCAAAAAAAATGGCTCAAATGGAAGAACAGATCAAAGCTCCAGAGCCAATACATCTCAGCGACCAAGAGACAGCCAACCTATCAGATGCACAGTTCAAAGCACTTGTGATAAGGATGCTCACAGAATTGGTTGACTTTGGTCACAAATTAGATGAAAAAATGAAGGCTACACTAAGTGAAATGAAGGAAAATGTACAGGGAACTGATAGTAATAGGAAGAAAACTGGAACTCAAATCAATGGAATGGACCAAAAGGAAGAAAGAAACAAACAAACAGAAAAGAATGAAGAAACAAGAATTCAAAAAAATGAGGAGAGGCTTAGGGACCTCTAGGACATCTTTAAACATTCCAACATCTGAATTATAGGGGTACCAGAAGAAGAAGAGCAACAAGTGAAAAACTTATTTGAACAAATAATAAAGGAGCACTTCTTTATCTGGCAAAGGAAATAGACTTCCAGGAAGTCCAGGAAGCTCAGAGAGTCCCAAAGAAGTTGGACCCAAGGAGGAACACACCAAGGCACATCATAATTACATTAGCCAAGATTAAAATGAAGGAGAGAATTCTAGAAGAAGCAAGAGATAAGGGGACAGTAACCTACAAAAGAGTTCCCATCAGACTGTCAGCTGATTTCTCAAAAGAGACCTTGCAGGCAAGAAGGGGCTGGAAAGAAGTATTCCAAGTCATGAAAGGCAAGGAGCTACATCCAAGATTGCTCTATCCAGCAAAGCTTTCATTTAGAATGCAAGAGCAGATAAAGTGCTTCTCAGATAAGGTCAAGTTAAAGGAGTTCATCATCACCAAGCCCTTATTATATGAAATGTTAAAGGGACTTATCCAAGAAAAAGAAGATGAAAAACAGGAACAGTAAAAAGACAGCAAACTCACAGCTATTAACAACCACACCTAAAACAAAAGCAAACTAAGCAAACACGTAGAAAAGGAACAGAAACACAGAAATGGAGATCACATGGAAGGTTATCAACAGGGGAGTGGGAGGAGAGAGGGTGAAAAGGTATAGAGAATAAGTAGCACATACGATAGGTAGAAAATAGACAGGGGGAGGGCAAGAATAGTGTGGGAAAAGTAGAAGCTAAAGAACTTATGACACATGGACATGAACTAAAGAGGGGGAATGTGGGTGGGAGGGGGGTTCAGGGTAGAGGGGAATGAAGGGGGAATGGGACAACTGTAATAGCATAATCAATAAAATTTTTAAAAAACAATTGCATGTAGTTGTCTTTTCTTTCTTTTAATTTTTTTTGCCTTTTCCTTTCTTAAATCATAATTCTTGGCAAGGTATAAACACACCAGCAGAACATACCACTTTAACTGACCACACTGACACTTAGACCTTGCAGTTCATATCAAGAAAAAAGTAGGTTTCAGATATGTATAAGCAATTCAATGGTTTTAAGGGTTAGTTCTGTTTGTCCCTTTTGCAACAGGCAAGATAAACTTGTGCCCCCCACCCCTTGTCAACTTTTTGGCTTCTTTCTCAATAATACTGGGAAATGCATTGTTAAATTAGGCCAAATAATAAATAGATTCATAACTTTATAGGTCAATACCAACTGTTACAACACATTTCCCACAACAAATTCACACCAGACAATCATTAGATTCGGTACCAAGCTCACTGATGCTGTCTTACTCTGTTGATTCCTATTCTCTGTGGGGAGGCTGACTCAATGTTATTGCCTGGAGATTGTTTCATGGATTTTAGTTTCTTAATTCCCATGAGAGAGTTCAAATGGCCCCAGCTGCTGGGCTCATCAAAGTGTAGCTGCAGACATCTGTACTGTGTTTCCTAATGTTTTTGATATTCTCTATGCTTATTTAAGTATAATGCGACTGACCTTCAGCCCAATCAGTTTTTTAAATTTTTTGTTATTGTTGTTCAATTACAGTTATCCCAATTTTTCCTCTGTTGCTCTCCCCTACCCCACCTAATCCCCCCTCAGTCAGTCCCCACACTATTGTCCATGTCCATGCATCCTTTATACATGTTCCTTGACTTGAGAGTTTATTGGGGATATGGGAGGTGGGATTCAAGTGAGTTTCATAATGAATAAACTCCAGCACAGAGGTAAAAAGATGTCTTTGAGGAGACCCTTTGTCTATGAAAATGAGGAAGTAGACAAAAGGGAAGAAAAATTATACCCACAAAGGCTGCCCAGGTAAGAACTTCATAATAAGAATGGAAGAAGTATGGAAAACAAGGAATAAATTTGAGAAATGAACATTATATCATTGGTCCATCCTAAGCCCATTCTTTCTTTATTCTGAGGCTCTATTCCCTTCTGCCAGCTGCCTGTGCCTGGCCAATGGGCACCTTCCCTAACCTCTCCTTCTCATCTGCCATTTCCTTCAAACTCATTAAGATGTACTTCTGGATCCTTGGCCCAGGTAATGGGATTGCTAATGTGATGATCTGATAGTGGACATGAATATGTTGGTGTCTGCAAGGTACTACCTCTTTAATGTTTACAGCGAGGGTTTGGGTAGCCTGGGACTTGCCTGATTCTAATAGAGAGATAATCAATCAGTTGAGCGGATCATTGAGGACAGGCAGCTGCACTGAAAGATCAGAGCCCCTCAAGTCATACCTGTTTAATCTAAGTGACGAGGCATTCCAGGTCATGCATCGTCAGAATATCAAGTTTAGGTCTGGTGAGGTTAAAGTTGAAAGGCTTAGGGAAGATGTCAGGGCAGGGGGCACAGCAGCGGTGCACTGAGGGAAAATCAAGTGGTCAAAGATGCTAGAAAGGGTGTCTCCCCACACAGTTCCTGTTGCTATTTATAGAGTAGTAGAGATGGAATTCCACAAAAAGGAGAGGAGGTGGCAGGGTCATTGATACAAGTCAGAACTTTCCCACACCTTTAGCTAAACAATCTTCCTCTGTCGCTACTCCAGCCTTTGGAACACTGCACAATGGTGTTTTCCTAACACTTTTTTATGAGGTTCCCTGGGCAGAAAGATAGATGCTCATTAAGAATCTCTACAAATTCCCACAACTGAGCATGTATTTTTTCAATTAATAGTTAAAGGACACCTACATATTCTAGCTATGTTCTAAGAGTGCTGAAATAAAACAGAAGCATGTCTTCATGATCTAATCCAGGAGAGAGAGATATGAACAAGTAATTACAATGCCATGTGATGAACGCCCTGCTGGAAGTATGTATAGAGGTAACAGTGAGGAAGGAGGAGAAAGGTCAAGGAAAGTGTTCACAGAGGGGAGCATGTTGAATGAATAGGAGTTTCTCAGCTGGACAGGTGAGGGACAGCCAAGCTGTGGGAATAGCAGTGCAAAGGTCCAGAGGAATTAAACAGTCCAAGGCCTCCTTAGGGGATAGATGGATAGAAAATTTTCATGAGTTTGAAGAGAGAAGGAGTCAGATGATGAAAAGTTTTGAATGTATTGCTAAGGAGCTTGGATGATATTTTGTAGGTGATGGAAGGTTGAATTTCTGACACACCTTTTTTTCAGGTGACATTTGCATTTTTATTTATTTTAAAAAAATTTTTATTGTTCTTCATTTACAGTCATCCTCATTTCCTCCCATTGCCCTCCCCTGCCCTGCCTACCCTCCTCTCCTACATTCAATCCTCCCCACATTGTCCTTCTTCATCAGTCCTTTATACATGTTCCTTGACTTGACCCCTCCCCTTCTCTCCCCTGTTACCCCCTCCCAGTTCCCTCTGGTCACTGCTGACACATTTTGACTATGAAGTATAGAAAGAGATTAATCTCAGGCCAGGTTAGTGCTCTGCACTGTCTTTCTTTCCATGACCCACTTCCTCTCAGGGGCCAAGAGTTAAGTTATTCACACTTCTGCTCCACAACACCCTGTGACATGGGTCTATGCATAGCCCCTCATTTATTTCATTCTGTTCTATTCTATTTTATCTTTCTTTCTTCACCCATGAACTGCCCATCCATTCCTTGCTCTGAAAAGAGGCGTCCACTCGGATGAAATTGGCAGATATCCTCAGATGTTTACGTATCTCCATGACTTAGCTCTGCTGTTCTTATATGTGTTTCTCATTCACACAAATGGTATTGTGATATAACATTTTTTTATTCAACACTATGTTTTTTTACCTATCTTGTGACTGTATGTATATTTAATTGCTTCCTACCTCTGTATAACATCCTGCAGAATCTACTCACATTTTTCTGATCCTTTCCCCTGAAGTTGAACAAGAGGTACACAGCTCTCTAGAACAAACTATGCAGCAATAAACATCCCAATATATGTCCTGTTATGGATCTGGGTAGGAATTTCTTTAGGATGTGTAATGAAGACTGGAGTTGCCGATGAGCTTTATGAATCCTTGGTTTGCCAATTACTGGCCAATAACTCTCCTGTTTCCGCTCCTACTAATAATGCATGAGAGCCTTCAACAGTCTCTTCATCTTCAACAACACAAAGTATTTTCTGATGGCATAATTTTTTACCAAATTTACATATTTCAAGGAGAATTCTATTTTATTTTTAATTATATTTGACTGATTATGCTATTACAGTTGTCCCATTCCCCCCCTTCATTCCCCTCCACCCTGCACACCCACTCCCACCCACATTCCCCCCTTTAGTTCATGCCCATGTGTCATAAGTTCTTAAGCTTCTACATTTCCCACACTATTCTTGCCCTCCCCCTGTCTATTTTCTACCCACTGTCTGTGCTACTTATTCTATGTACCTTGTCCCCCTCTCTCCTCTTCCCACTCCCCTATTGCTAACCCTCCATGTGATCTCCATTTCTGTGTTTCTGCTCCTGTTGTAGTGGTTTGCTTAGTTGGCTTTTGTTTTAGGTATGGTTGTTAATACCTGTGAGTTTGCTGTCTTTTAACTGTTCATATTTTTTGTCTTCTTTTTCTTGGATAAGTCCCTTTAACATTTCATATAAGGGCGTGGTGATGATGAACTCCTTTAACTTGACCTTATCTGAGAAGCACTTTATCTTCCCTTCCATTCTAAATGACAGTTTTGCTGGATAGAGCAATCTTGGATGTAGGTCCTTGATTTTCATGACTTGGAATACCTCTTTCCAGCCCCTTCTTGCCTGCAAGGTCTCTTTTGAGAAATCTGCTGACAGTCTGATGGGAACTCCTTTGTAGGTGACTGTGTCCTCATCCCTTGCTGCTTCTAGAATTCTCTCCTTCATTTTAATCTTGGGTAATGTAATTATAATGTGCCTTGGTGTGTTCCTCCTCAGGTCAAACTTCTTTGGGACTCTCTGAGCTTTCTGGACTTCCTGGAAGACTATTTCCTTTGCCAGACTGGGGAAGTTCTCCTTTATTATTTGTTCAAATAAGTTTTCCACTGGTTGCTCTTCTTCCCCTTCTGGTACCCCTATAATTCGGATGTTGAGATGTTTAAAGATGTTCTGGAGGTTCCTAAGCCTCTCCTCATTTTTTTGAATTCTTGTTTCTTCATTCTTTTCTGTTTGCTTGTTTCTTTCTTCCTTTTTGTCCACTCCATTGATTTGAGTCCTAGTTTTCCTTCCATCTCTATTGGTTCCCCATGCAGTTTTCTTCATTTCACTTATTGTAGCCTTCATTTTTTCATCTAATTTGTGAGCAAACTCAACCAATTCTGTGACCATCCTGATCACCAGGGTTTTGAATTGTGCATCTGATAGGTTGGCAATCTCTTCGTTGCTTAGATAAATTGGCTCTGGGGCTTTGATTTGTTCTCCGGTTTGAGCCATTTTCATTTCTGGATTTTTTTTTTTTTTTTTTTTTTTTGTCTAGTCAGGGCTGTTATGTAGTGAGGGGTGGAGCCTTAGGTGTTCCCCAGGGCGGGACAGCCCAGTCGCTGGGTAGTGATGCTGTATGTGGGGGCGGGGTCCGAGAGGAGATAATGGTGCTTGCTTTACTCACTCTCAGCTTCCAGTCCCTTTCACCGCTTCCCCTTTGCCTGGATTATCTGCACGTGAATGTGGGACCACCCGGTCAGCCAGCTGCCTTGTGCCGCCTCACTGGTTCTGCACAGTTGTCACCCCGTGCCCGGTTCTGCTAATTGCTGCCTGTGCACCTGGGGGCTGCCAGCCGCTGCTGCCCAGGTGCCCGGTCCGCACCTCCGCTTTTTCCTGCCACGACTCCACCCCTCTTACCGGTCTGGATGAATCATTGTTGGACTTCCAAACAGTTCGATTGTCTGAGTTCTGGTTGTTTTCTTGTTTCTAAATCTTTGTTGTCCTTAATTTTGGTTGTGAGAGGAGGCACAGTGTGTCTGCCTATGCCTCCATCTTGGCCGGAAGTCCAGAATTCTATTTTAATATATATTTCTCTGACTGCAAATGTGGTGGAACATCTCTTCAACAATTTGGTAACTGTTTAGATTTCCCTTTATGTGAATTTCTCATTTATGTTCTTTGCCTATTTTTCTGCTGAGTTTTCTTTTTTCTTATTTACAAATATTCCTTGTATATTTAGATATTAATCACTTGGCTCTTTTAGTAATTGCAAACAAATTTTCCTAAGGTGTCACCTGTTAATTTTTTTTATAGTGTTCTTCATTTAACAGAAATACTCAATTCTGATAAAGTCAAATCCATCAGGATTTTCTCTGTACCTTATGATATACACTTTTTAAGTCTCCTTTAAGAAATTCTCTCTAATCTCCAAATGGACAAATATACTCTTTTACATTTTTCTTCTTTTGGCTCTACAGTTTTATTCTTTTTTGATTTGAAGTTCACTTTTGTGTATGGTATAAGGTAGGGGCTTAAATTTATTTTTCTTCAAATAGTGAGAAAGTTACCTGTTGGTTAGCAAACTGACCCCCGTGCATAGAAGGCAAGAAGAAATCAAAGAAAGGAGTGATCACTCCAGACTGGCAGATGGAAGTTTCAATAAGCAAGGGAACTTACATAAGAGGCTTGTCTTGGGCAGCCGCAAGATAAGTGGATCTCCACATCTGCTTGTTAGAATCCTAGAAGTTTGCATAGAGGCCTTAACTGGCTTTAGTCTGGTATTCAGTCCAGATGTTCTGAACAACCACTTATTCTCCCAGTGCTCAGTCCTTGAAATAGCTCATACATTCCAAGGACAGGAAAGCGGTGAGGAGCCTCTGACTGCCTGGGTCCAGATCTTGGGTCAGCCCACAGTCATGTCCTCTCATTGACCCCCTCCAACACTATCCCAGCTCCATCCACTAAGGAAGCCATTTCTTCCCACTGATATGAGGTGTCACCGTTTTCATTTATCTGGTACCTGTACACCCATGGGTTTATTTCTAAGGACTTTATTTTGTTCCATGATTCAATCTGCCTATTTCTACAGCATTACCACAGTGCTTTATGGTATCTATTTCTTTTTTTTTCCATATGTCCTATGGTATCTATTTCTGATAGGGTAAAAGTCTCCCAATCCCATCCTTCTTTTTCAAAATTGATGTTACTTGTGGACTTGTATGCTTCTACATAAATTTTATAATACTTGTCATACTCCTCAAAAATTGCTGCTGAAATTTAAATTGGAATTCCTTTACATTTACAACTTAATTTTGGGGGAACTGATATTTTAAAACATGTAAGTCATTTCATCCATTATCATGAAAAATCTCTACATTTGTTTAGATTCTATTGTATACCCTTTAAAAGTTTTAGATTTTTCCATGGTTGTCTTATGCATGCTTTAATATTTCATTTCTAGATATTATATAAGCATTGTTATTATTGTAAATGGTGTCATTTTTAAAATAACATTTTACCTTTAATTGTTGTTAGTGTAATAAAAACACTAGCTCTCATTCTGACAGGTTGTTGATTCTGAGACTTTTCCACGTAGGTAATCATGTTATCAGCATATGGTGATGCAGTAAATGCTTTTCCCTTTCAATATTTTTACTCCTTATTTATTTTTCTGTTTTACTGAACCTGCCAGAGTTTCCAAAATTATGCTGAACAATAGTGATGATTGCTGTTTTCTTGCCTTGTTCCTGATTTTCTTAAAATGGCTGCATTTGAAGTATTTCTAGTAAGTATGATGTTTGCTGCAGGCGGCAATATAGAACTTCCCTCCTATTCCTAGTTCTCTCAGAGTTTGTAATTTTACATTACAAATAGTTGTTTTTTTCAATTTTTTTTAGGCTTCTATGAAGTAATTGTGTAATTTTTCTTTTTTCATTAATATGATGATTGACAGGTTTTCTGTTATAAAATTATTCTTCATTCCTAGGATAAATTTTATTACTATACATTATTTTAAAACACTGCTAGATTTAGTTAGCTATTGAGGATTTTTATTTTTTTAGGATTTCACACACATTTTTATAGATGAGATGGGTATAATTTTCTTTTATTACCATTATTTTATATTGGAATCCAGGTTTCACTGACTTCATAAAGTGAGTTGAGAAACTTTTGCTTTCTTTCTCCTTTCTGGAATGACATGCACATGGTAAGAATTGTATATTTCTAGAATTATTTGGGAGAATTTACTTGTGTAGCAGCCTAGGGATAGAAGATTTTAATTCTTTTTATGGAAATGTGAATTCTTTCATTATTTCTCTGGTTTCATTAGTGATTTTGATCTATTCACATTTTAGATTTTATGTTGCCTCATTTTTGGCTTTTGTATGCTTTTATAGATATTTATTCCTTTTGTCTAGGTTTTCAAATATATTGGTCTGTATATATATGAGTGTCTAATTTTGAAATTCTAATTTTTCTGTATTTTGTTTATTTCTAATTTCTCTTTTTTCCCTTTATCATTCTTGCCAGAAGCTTGTCTATCTCACTGATTTAAAAAAAAAAAATCCAGGTCTTGCTTTAACTAAATTTCTCTATTTTTTTGGTGTTTCTGTTACTCAGTATTTTGACATCTTGTCTTTATTATTTCCTTCCTACATATTTGTTTGTTTGTTTTCTGCTGTTCAATTTCCAACCTCCTGAGGTAAGAACTTAACTCAATTTTAAATAATTCTTGTTTTTTGATAGATGTAAGTTTATTAAATCTACAAATTTCATTCAGTGTAGTGCTTCAGTTTGTCCTACAAATTTCTACCTGTATATTTTGAGTTTTTTCTCATTTTTGCTCAATGCCTCCACTCTCCCCACCAAGCTTCACTTCCTGAGAGCTGTCAGCCTGCTTGGTATGAGTTTTTCCCCATTTTCCTTTTTAGTTCATTTAGTTCATTAGATTCCACATATGAGTGAAATCATGTGGTACTTGTCTTTCTCTGATTGGCTTATTTCACCTTTAATACCATTTAATTTTAAGTTTTCTCTTTAAAAGATCAAAGGATTTTCATTTAGTTTTCAGTTTCCAGTCATGTGTATTTTAAAGTTTCTTTTCTTTTTACTGATTTCTTATTTTATTTCATATGGTTAGATAATACTGTATCATTTGATTCTTTGGAATTTATTATGGCTTTGCCATGTCTATTACATAGTTGATTTGTAAATGTTTCATATGTGCTTGAAAAAGAAGTGTATTCTTTCTTAGTGATGATAGATACATGATAGATATGGTGTCTATACTCAAATAGAGGGTAGGTAGGGTAGATAGACTCAAGTTCTTAATTTTGTTATTTAAACCTTCTTTATGTTTAGTTTTTAAAAATCTGAACAAAAATTGGCCACGTGGACTTAAAAATCTCCTTATCTAGGTTTGAGTGAATGTCAGTAAAACAAAAATGGGTGTGACCTGGGTGATGGGGGAGGGAGTTTGTTTTTTTTCACTCTCTGTATCCAATTTGAGTGTTCTATGCTGATAACTTCTTATGGAGACATGTATTCTATTGACAGTTTCAAGAGAAGTGGAAGTAGAGAATGAAGGAAAGAACTTAATGAGGTTCTCACAATGGAAGGAGACTTAAATTGCTCCAGTTTAGGCCCTGCAGATGGCTTATAGCCTGGAAAAAGGTAATGTGTGTATGTCCATGTGAGCAAGAATGAGTGTGTACCTTTCACGTGGGAACCGAACTACTTCGTTTGGGACGTCTTTGCTATTATCTTCAAACTGCTGCTTCCTGGACAACACCAGAAAGCTCTGTGCTGTGGTTGGCAGGAAGAATAAACTACATCCGAACCACTTTTTTTCATTGTTCTTTTGTGTGAACAAAGCTCAAACTTGGCAGAAGTGTAGAAACATAGTTTCACACTAATAGAGTCATTTGGCCTGAAACTAATATTTTTAATGCATGTGAGCTCCCCTGGAGCACTCAGAAATACTTTGGGAAGCAGACTGTGTAAAAGATTGACTAAAAGCAGGGGAAGAGCTCAAGGCCATTGCAGTTTGGGCATTAAGTGTTAATATGACTTAATTTGTACTCATAATATAATTTGACATACTGGTTTTTAAAATATGTATGTATGGATATTATTATTTTATATGTATCTAGAAAAATGTAATGTATGTAGCATGCATACAACTTTTTTTACAAGTAGCATACAGCTTTGTTAACCTGTTTCATCCATTCGAATATAGCATTGATATAGTGTAACAGTCAGTAAAAATATTACTAGTAATCCACAGACAGAAAGAATGAATACATTTGAAAATTTTAGGTATTCACCCACTACCAGCTTGTCTGATCAGACCCAATTTACTTAGCAGAAAGTATCCAAATATTTAAGTATGCAAATGTATGAAGCCAAATGAGACATCATTTAATTCCTTTATTGTCTTACAGTGAAAGACAGCAAATGAGCAAGTTGATGGCTTTATGCCAATTATTTTTACTACGATTTCTTTTATGCTAAGGTATAGCTGAAGGCAAGCCCTGAAATGCTAGCATGAACATGCAACAGCAATAACATGAATATTTTAAGGGCTATAAGATTATTTTCATGGGTTATGGTTGGAAATAAAAAAGCTAAGTTGCAACGGCTTTGGCAAATATGTCAACAACTGGGACTAAATGTAAGTGTGTGTGTATGGCCTTTATCCCAGACTTGGTTCTAGAAGACCGAAATTCTAGGGTCCAAGGCACTCCACAATGGGATTGTCTTTCTTCCTATCTTTCTAGATTAGTCTTTTACCACTTCTAGTTCAGCTTTACACCTCCCTCCAGTCACCTCCAGTCAAGCTTACCTGAACAGGACAAGCATTTTCACCATTCAAGGAATATGGCCTAGAGACTGTCTTCAAATACTAAAGCCAGCAAGCCTCCAGTACAGTGGGGGAATCACAGAAACTCAGAGGGGCTGAGACTGGCAGAGCTAAAGAGAGTGGTGGGTTGCCCTGGCTGGTAGCTCAGTTGGTTGGAGCATCATCTCAAACACCAAAAGGTTGGGGGTTCAATTCCCAGTCAGGGCACATATCTAGGTTGCAGGTTGAATCCCCTGTTGGGGTGTGAATGGGAGGCAACTAATCGAAGTATCTTTCTCCCTCCCTCCTCCACTCCTCCCTCCCTCCTTTGTTCTCTAAAATCAATAAACTTATCCGTAGGTGAGGATTAAAGAAAAAAAAGGGTGAGAGACAGCAGTGGTCTACCAAGGCTCCAGTCATGACCCCAGCATGACAGTTCCATTTCCTGTACTCATTTCTACCAGACTGAACACTGAACTTCACTAGACATCTAGCAGATTGTTTCTGTTGGTCAGCGTGGAGACCACAGCAGGCACCACATAAAATCCTCTCCCTTTGGCGAATCACAGAGCCCTGTCCTGATGACAGCTTGTTGTAAATATCCATTCACATTGAAAGGGAGACATTGTTAATCTTGAGGAACACTGACCAATCAGGGTATTTAACCTATTTGTTTAAGGGTGGTTTCCCTCTTCCAGAAAAAAAAGTACAGTATTTCTGTGTTTAAGGCACATTGAGAATTAATGAACCTCATTCTCTTGTTCTCACCCGCAGCACATCACTGCTTAAAATCACAAAGTGCTGACCTAGCCAATGGTTCCAAAACCTGGGGCCTCAGCACAGCATTTTAAAGACTCATCCTCATAATAAATTACTATTTTAATGGTAGTCCTCGTAACATATGGTGAATGGAAAACACTTTCTGTAGATTAAGCAACATAGTTCCCATTAATGGCTTACTATACTTGAGAACTTAAAGCAATTTAACTGTTCATTTGGTGCAGTTTCTGCTGAATTATTTAAAACACCTCCTTACTGTTTTAACTTTGAATTTACATAGAAAGCACAATGCCAATTAAGATTCCTCTATTGCCTCAAATGCTCCAAACCTAAATATAAGCTAAATCCCAACCACAAATACATTTCTCTCTTTGCACTATGATCTTTCTGTTATCTAAGCTTAGGTGAAATAAATAACACATAAAAATTTGCGGGAGGAGATAGCCAGGAGGCTATGAAATTATTAAGGTAACAGAAAATTAAAGTCTAATGGATGGCTTTTGGAAGTGCTGGAGATGCTCAATCCAGAGTTCGAAGTTAAGGTAGAAAACTCAACATTTAATTTGACTAATACAAGTTCCACCATCTCCAGAGTTACATAATGTAAAATATAAATGTAAGTACTTACACTTATATAAAACCAGAAATTAAAGATATTGGTTCAGTTGGCTGATTTGAATTTTATGTATTGGAATAAATAATCAAAAGAGAAAATCAGATGCAAGACATAATAACTTTCTCTGATCGTGTTTTAGTTCTTTATTTTTGCAAAGCTGGGTGTTTCCCTTGCTCTCCCGCCTCACTTTCCCAGCAAGCTTTTCCTTCTGTGAAGCTTAGCTACTGACTTTCAGCCTGTATCAGATCACTTTCTCAGAGTAGACTCAGACTGCTTCATATTCCTCATCTGCACGTCTCTGGCTCCCAAGAAACCTTTCTACATCTCTGACTAAGAACGTCTGCTTCTTGCGGCCTCAGGTCCCTTCCACTCCATTCAAAACACCCTACCTTCGCAAGCTCTCAACCAATCCCATCTAGTTCCAGGCATTCTGGTCACTCCACTGTGACTGTGCCTTATATCCTTATACATGTCAGCTTCCCTAAAATAGTGTGCAAATATGGTTTTGTTACTTTTGTGTTGCCACACATTTTCACTTGGGTGCAGCTGATTAGTATAGTGCAGTGTCTTCCTCACAGTTACTACTCAATAAATGTTACTTCTGGACAATGGGAAGCTTAGAACATCAATCTGATACAGAGTGCCATCTACTGGTAAAAATGCCACAATATTATCAACATGACTATATTCTGGCTAATGAAGGTACATACTCACTTCATGTATATGCACGCCCACACAAGTTCTCACAGTTTGATTAGAGAATAAGAATTACTCTGTATCAAATCAATATTTTAGTAAGATCTATGTTCTCAAGAAAGAAATGACAATGAAACAAGAAATTATCCGCATTTGAACCCTCTAAACAAAACTATCATCGTCCCAAAAATGGGTGTGCGTTGTAGTCTGTCCTCTGGATATTTTGCAACATTTTCTTGCTATTTATTGAAAAAAATCATATATGAAATAAGGAACTAAAATTATATAAAATAAAATGTCTCAGTCATTAAGTTCCTATGGAAATCGCACTATTTAATGAGGAAGACTAGTTTTTGTGTTTGTTTTATTCCATGAACCTAGTCCCTCCATCGAGGGAGCCGTATCTATGGTTCTGATAATACCTTTGAGTTCTGAACCTCTGAGTGCTCACAACTTCTCAGCACAACCTGGAGGGATGTATAAAAAATTAATCCCTGTTTTTCAGGCTAACATTTTAGCCTATTAAATAATTTCTCAAACCCTTCAATAACTGTAATCTTCCTACACACATTGTAGAGCAAATCACATCATGGGTAAACTTAAATTGCACAAAAGTGGGCCTGTGCATTAAGAGAAGACATTTCCTTCTTTGTACAGAGGCTGATCTCGGTAGTATGGGATCATTAGTGACCAAGCAGACACCCCCATCCATAACCCAGAGGCAGCTCTCAGCTGTACAGAGAACCTCTCACTCCCTACTGAGAAGTGAACTCAAAACTTGTCATGGATTTTTGCACCCTCTTAATCTTCCTGTTTATTCTGTGCTTCATTAAAGTCAATCTCCACAGGGCAGACTGTCATCTGAGCTCGGCCTGTCCTGCTGTCTGCTCTCTCTGGAGAGCATCCTTCATCCTGATAAACGGGCAGCAAGCTTGCACGTGACTGAGCTCCTTAAGGTAAATAGATGTCAGAGAGCTTCTCCTTGCACACTTGCTCAACAGAATCTGATAAGCGGGAACCTTGATGTGGGTGTCATGGCAGTGATAATGCTTTTCTGAAAGATCAGGTTCCACATTTTCTGTTGTAAAATGAGATAGAGGATATCTACTTCTATCACTGTGTCATGCTATATATTTAAGGCTGCATCAGCTAGTGTCATTCACCTGCTAGGTGTCTCCCTCAGGATTCAGCATCATTGATGGGATGTTTTTCTGTGTGCCGGGTGCTGTGCTATGCACTGGACACATGGAGATATGCATGGGCAGGGAAGATGGTGCCCACAGTCAGAAACACAGGGAGGCTCCAGGGGAAGCTGTAAAGCATGCCCTTTTATGATGGCAGCCCAGGTACTGAATTCAGTGTATGTCTGATTGTTGGACTCACAGACCGCATCATCCCAGAGCGATTATTATATCAGAATGGAAAAGTAACACCAGGGCCTGAGACTGGTTTCTAGGCAGCTCTGTCCCTACCCTGCCTCCTGTTGACAGATAAGGCAGCAAGCCTACCCCTGAGGTTGCAAGATTTTTCCTGCCTAGTGAACCAGACATGGACCACAGTCTGGAGATGGAAGGACCCACTTCTCAGGTAGGGGGCTTAGAGGCATCTCGGATGCCTGAGCTGAGAACAGGTGTTCACTGAATCACCAGCTGAGCGTCAGAATCACTCTCCAATACCTACATAATGGGAACTGAAAAAAACACCCCACAAGTAGCGGCAAGGGTAAATGCACAGGCAGTCCCATAAAAAGTCGGAAGCTTTCATTCTGGATGATCAGGGCAAAGTCTACGTGAAATTGTTACGGTGAAGGTCACTTCTTCCTGGCTGAGAAGGAGGATAAGGTCAAGGAAGACTCCCAGCCACCCCTCCCCAGTTTTCCCAAGGTATGAGTCACAAAAATCCAGGAAAAGTCCTGATGATTGGCCCTTCTCCAGGATTGCAACTTCTGCCCAGGAGGCTTGAAGATCAAGAGAACAGGACAGCCAAGGAGTTGGTGTCATATTTTGCCAGGGGCTGCTCTGGGCTCCCATCCTGCCTCTAGTATACTCAGTGGTCGTAGCAGCAGTGAATTAAGGGCAAGAGCTGCAACACCTGTGTGGCTGCTGACGCCTACAAATCCACCCATCCCAAAGCTCAGTTTAGTTAACCACTCTTCCTTTTAGCCCTCCAAGCCTTTACTGGACCGCATGCATCTCTCTCTTCTCTGAGTTCCTCTTACAATGTACTATTTGGCATTTTATTATATTCAGTCTCACAATAAGGTCACATTTGTGTTTTTTACTTGTTTGAAATGAGACACAGTGTCAGACATGCAGCAGGTGTCCAATACTTAATCTAAATTAAGAATCAGAAAATAAGAGCATGTAGAAATCTTCCTACTTTCACAGAATAAGAAACAGATTTGTAGAATTGCTTCTTTATTCATGCCACAAACGTCTAATGAGTCACTTTGCTGGGCGCTGTGGAGGAGACATACCTCCAACAGATACCTCGTTCAAGCTGCACAGAAGAGTTCATTTGTGAGTTCAGTGTGGCATAAAAACAGGTCATTTGCCCCAATCTCCAAAGGAGGAAATCCACAAAGAAGGTAAGAATAAATCTTAAGGATCTCAGGTGAGGGAGATAAAGGGTCGGCTGAGGAATGAAAGGGTGGTTTTATGGAGACAGTGGCACCTGAACCTGATCTTGAAGGACTTGCTGTGTAGGAATGGGGGAACAATATTCAAGTGTGAATGCATTTTGGCCTTCACCCAGCTTTACATCCAACTTGAAACCAGACCACAGGGGTCAGCTGGGGCAACTGCTATTGTGGCTACCATCCACAGCGAGGGTTTGCTGAAAGAGGACCTTCCATCCACCAGAATCAGAGCTCCTCCATGTGGCTGTCCCCAACTCCCCATACACAAAGAGAGCTCTCTCCTCTCTCTTTTTTTTTTTTTTTGTTTCAGTTTCAGTTGTCCCCCTCCAAGTGCAGGGAAGCTTGTACTAGTTCCACTTGCCTTGGCCAGTGGACTGTCCGAAACAGAGCTCTGAGCCTTCCCTGTCAGTCCCAGCCCCAGCCCACTAGACCCAGGCTCACCTGTGGTCTCCTCACTGCCCACATGTGGGGAGCATTTATGCTCCTGCCTCAGGCCTGGCCCTGATTATTGCAGGGCTCAGTGCGTGCTACTGGAGACAGAACAGAGTGCTCTCCCAGTCCTGCCTGCACTCTGCCTCCGGGGTTTGCACTCTCTGTGGAGAGAAGCCAGGCTGGCTCAGACTGCAGACAGAGCATCAGAGCTGGCTCCCCTCAGGCCCCTACCACCCCTTCGCTCCTCCTTCAGGTGGGCACTACACATCCTTCATTCAGTCTGCACAGAAGAGCCCTTGGTTGCCCAAGCCAGGATGCTCCTGGTCACTCTCCCTGACCCTGCGTGGCACTTGGTTCTGTCCTGCCCCACCCCCAGGAGTAGCAGTTTCAGCCTGTTGTCACTTCTGCTTACCAGGCTCACCCAGCTCTCCTGGCTCATCCTCACTGGGCTTCTCCAGCCCCCCAACAAGTTCCATCCCCCACATTGGCTTGCTTTCTTTTGTCTCCCTTTCCCTATTCCCTTTGGATTTAGAGGCAGAGAGGAAGCATTACAATGCCCAGATAGCAGCTTATGGGAGCGGGGCACAGAGAGATGCTGGATAGTGCACCTCTCTTCTTAACTTCAAAGCACTCCCCGCAATTTCCTCTGCGTTCTTTCTTCTAGACCTGGCTCTTCAGCGTCCTGCCCTCAACTTAACTGCAAACTGGTGACAGCCACATCAAGAGGAGTTCTGAAAGCAGCACCTGGATGAAAAGGAGTGAATGTCTTGAGTCCTCCAGCGGCTGGTGAGACACTCCTGCCTTCTGATTCTTTAGGCTTCTCTCTGGTGGTGGCCCTGTGGCTTCTGTCCTAGGCTGGGGCAAGCCATAATTCACTATTGCTTAAGAGTTGTGATATCCTTTTTACCTTTCTCTTTACGTTCCTTTGTCCCAGAATTTAGCACAAGTAAACACTTGTATGTGGCTCAAAATATGACCTGGTTCCAATCCTTTGGTAGAAGTACAATTTCACATTGTTTAATGTCACCATATCTAAGGTAGGGCAATGAAATAGGGCTGTGCCCAAACTGCTTTTTTCCACCTTCCAAATACTCCTCACTCTTATCACCTGCCCCAAGATGAGAGCCTCAGCCTTAGCCATCAGTCTGTTCATCTGTCTGTCACCAGGCACTAACAATGCTGATGTTAGCCAGACTGACCTCGCACTGCTGCCCTTCCCCCCCCCCGCCCCTGCCAACTTCCAGGAACTTTAAAACTCTAGCTTAGGGTTTTCTGTGGATTTGGACCAAGTGACAATTTAGAGGGGTGACCTTTGGTAATCAGCCTCAGGAGCTGGTATTCGAAAGCACAGGTGGCAACTTCCACCCTCCTGGCCTGGAGATAAGGTCTGCAACTCTGGGAACCTGTGGTCACAGCAGCCCAGCCCTAGGCCAGTCTGAGTGGGTGGGGAGGTCTTTGGAACAGGCTCCTACCAGATGCCTCTCTACTTTATAACCCAACAATCCCATTCGGGGTTGTTCAGTGTCTTAGATTAGCTCACAGTTAAGATTCACTGGCAAAAATGCATGGAATGCACAGACATTAAACACTGAATACTTATCCCCTCAAAAAGAAATGTGACACCAGGAAAAACTGAAAATAGACTCAAAATAGTTTTCATTTTTGCAATTGTCCTGTAGAATAATTTGAATGTGTAGTAAAGAGTATCATCATTCTCAATTTAAGCAAATGTTTCAGAATCTGTGAACCCAAGGCCAACTGAGCCGGAAAGCTTTCTCTTTTGATTGCAGGCCTTGGCTCCCTCTAGTGTCTCTGGTTCAGCCTTTGTTTCAGGCTTAAAATGCCTAGGATTTAACTCTATTTAAATAGGGACTCAGAGCCCAGTTCAACCAACTTCTCTGCCACTTCACCCTCCATGTTGACTCTTCAATCACGTGCATTCCTCACTCTGTGAGCTCCTTTGTTATTTTCTGTTGCTCATAACATTTTTATTGTATTCAGTTTATAAGATAACTGTTTTGTGTGTGTCACTTTCCCCCCAAAAAATCATAATTATGTCTTTTACTCAGAAATGGGAAAAACACGTATCAGATGCGCAGTTAGGTATCTAATATGGTAATTTAAATTTGTAACTCAGGAAGTTATGGTCAATAGGAAAGCCAATATAGCTTCCTCCTTTCACAAAATGGGAAACAGATCCAGAGAAATCGCTGCTTTGTTCATGCCACAAGGGTCTAAAGAAACTTTGAAGTCACTGTGCTGGGTGCAGTGGAAGAGACAGATGTCCAAGAGGTGGGTCCAGCTCTCAAGGACCTTTCAGTGAGGTGTGAAGAACAGGTCATGTGCCCCATGACCGAAGGTGGAAACCTACAAGGAATGTAAAAATGAATCTGAAGGATCTCAGGTGAGGGAGATAAAGGGTCAGTTGAGGAACAAAAGGGTGGTTTATGGAAATAGTAGCACCTGAACCCAATCTTGAAGGTGTGGGGTGATATCTCATTGTGGTTTTATTTTTTTTAATTTATTGATTATGCTATTAAAGTTGTCAGTGCACTTGTTACATAGTAAGGGGTGGAATTGTAGGTATTAGCCAGGGTGGAGCAACCCATGTCGCTGGGCTGTGGTGCTGTGTGTGGGGGAGGGGTCCAAGAGGGAACAGTGCTGCTCTCTCAGCTCTTGGCCAACTTTCAGTCACTTCCTCCACTACCCACAAGCAAAGTTTGCCCTTCTGGTGCTGATTCCCATGTGGGTGAGTTTGTGTACATTCTAGGACCCTGTGGGTCTCTCCAACGAACTCTCCTGTGAAGCTGGGAGTTCCTCCTGCCACCTCAATTCCCACAGGTTTTTACAGTCAGAGGTTTTGAGACTTTATTTCCCCATGCTGGGACCTTGGGTTGTGCAGTCTGTCTCACTCCCTAGTTGTTCTTCCAGGTTATCCACACGCAAATGTGGAACTGCCCAGTCCACCAGCTACCACCTTGTGGCATGTCCTCTCCACTCTGGTTGCCTGTCTCTGCCCCTCCTACCAGTCTGAATGAATGTTTCTTCTTTAACTCCTTGGTGGTTGGACTTCCATATGGTTCAATTTTCTGGCATTTCTGCTTATTTTTTTGTTTTTAAATTTGTTGTCCTTCTTTTGGTTGTGCAAGGAGGCAAAGTGTACCTACTTATGTCTCTATCTTGGCTGGAAGTCCAAGATGTATTCTTTTAGCCTTTTTTGTCTGGGAAGCTCCTTATTTCACCTTCCCTTTTAAGTGAGAGCCTTGCTGGGTAGAGTAGTCTTGGTTGCAGGTCTATTGGGAACCACTTGTGTAGTATCAGGGACTGTAGCCCCATGCAGCCAAGGCCTTGAAAGAGGCCTGCAAGTCTCAACCAGAATGTTGGGAATGCTGGAGGCAGGCGTGACCCGATACTAGCACCAAGGGTTTCCTTGGGAAATCAGGCCTAAAGTATAATGATACCCCTTGAGGCTTGCTTTGCTTTGTGTAGCCCTGTCACCGTGAATCATATGTCTAAGTCCAAAGCAGAAGGAGTGAATTCCTGAACTCATGAACCATGCCTTGATGACCGCCTGGCATCAGTGTGTCTAACAGACCCTGACCTGAGGCAGTCTCTGTGTTCCTTCGACTGTTACCTATAAACAATATCTGTTTTCTGTAACTATGGCATTTAGACATTGATTAATGAGCTTTGCATGAATACTGTATACCCCTGTGCACACGGAGCAATGAAAGCCGTTTCGGAGAAGGGCTCAGGGCATTCTCCACTAGAGGGAATCACCACTCCCTTTCCCGCCAGAACAACAGATTATATCCAGAACAGCTTATTTCATCCACTACTGGGAGAACTCCACAGGATGAGGCATCCCACACAGGTCTTTGCTTTTCATTACTTGGAGTATTTCATGCCATTTCCTTTTGGTTTATAGTGTTTTTGTTGAGAAGTCAGCTGGTAGCCTTATCAGAGCTCCCTTGTATGTTACTAGCTGTTTCTCCCTTGCTGCCTTTAAGATTCTCCCTTTGTCCTTAAATGTTGACATTTTAATTATGATATGTCTTAGAGTGGGCCTCTTTGGGTTCATCTGGACTGGCACCCTCCCCCTCTGCTTCCAGGATTTGCAAGATTTTCCCCTCACCAAGTTACGGAAGGTTTCTGTCATTACTTTTTCAAACAGGTTTTCTATTCCTTGCTTCTTTTCTTCTCTTTCTGGTATCCCTATTATTCAAATATTGTTATGTTTCATGTTGTTCTGCAGCTCCCTTAAATTATCTTCATTCTCTTTGTGTCTTTTTTTAGTTGTTGCTCTGACTGGTGTTTTTTTCTACCTTGTCTTCCAACTTACTGATTTGATCCTCTGTTTTATCTAACCTGCTTTTTAATTCCTTCTAGTGTATTCTTCATTTCAGATATTGTATTCTTCATTTCCTCCTTGCTCTTATTCATAGTTTCTATGTCCTTTTTAATTTTGATGTAATTCCCATTAAGTTCCGTGTAGTTCCCACTGAGTTCCTTGAGCATCCTTATAATCATTATTTTGAACTCTATGTCTGATAGATTGCTCACCTCAATTTCACTTAGCATTCTTTTTGTGGATTCCTTGTTTCCTTTCAATTGGGGGTTGTTTCTTTGTCTCCCCATTTTAGGTGACTTTTTTGTTTGTGTGTTATATTGATCTGTCTTGACTCCCTGTCTTCAAGGGATATCCTTCTGTTGTAGGAGATTCAGTGGTGCAGTTTCCTTGATCTCCTGAGCTTGTATGCTCTTGGGATGGCTTTTATGCCTTTTATGCAGGCTCTCTTGTTGTAATTGGGTTTTGGTTGTTGTTGGGTTGTTTTGTTGGGTTCCTCCCCCTGACTGGCTGATTGAGCGTCACACTTCCCACCACATCTTATATATTGTTGTATAGGTGTGGATGGTGCAAAGCATCCTCTGTATGCCTCGGTTTCAAAAATTCACATCAGCTGAGATTCTGTTGATTGTTCTAGTTGCTGGTTGGAAGATCAGCTAAAAATCTGTGCTGAGGGCACAAGCAAATGGGCTCAGCTTCCACCTACTTGGCCTCCATCTTATCTCCTCTTATTTTCTTATTTTTAGAGAAAGTAGAAGGGAGGGAGAAAGGGAGAGAAACTTACTGGTTGCCTCTCACACATGCCCCAACTGGGGACTAGCCCACAACCCAGGTCTGTGTCCTGATTAGGAATTGAACCAGTGATCTTCAGCTGTGCAGGGCAATGCTAAGCCAGCTGAGCCCTGCCGGTCAGGGCCCTTGATTGTTTTTCTGTCACATGAAATCAACAAGCCTTACCTGTATCCAGAGGAAAATAGTTCTGTAGCAGGTGGTTTTAAAATACGTAAACAATGTTATACTATTAACTTCTGGTTAAAAATGTAACAACATGGTAGAAACAAAGAATTTGACTTTCCTAGCATTCCAATCTGGGTTCTCCAAGAAGCAAACTCAGAGACAGAGATTAATTAGCATGCAGACCCTACATTAGGAAGTACCCATGGGATTAACATTTGTGGAAGGAGGCAGGACTGGGCAGAGGTAAAAGCTGAGCTCAGAGCAGTCTCAACAAAGGCCTCAGCCCCACCCTAGGGATCTCTTCCAAAGAGCTGGGATGGCCTGTGAGAGTCAACTCCCCTTGCAGTGTGGCAGCTAGACTTTCACACGCCCACATCAACCAGGGATTGGATACAACCTAATCCTGGGTGAGAGAGGTTGCTCTGTAGCCACAGACAAGTTCTGGAGAGGACTGAGACCTGAGAACTGTCTGGCAGCACTCTCAACAATAAAGGGAAATAAGTACTTCCACCTGAAGACAAATCTGGAAAACATGGCACAGCACCCATTATACCTAGTGTCTTCACATTGATGTTGCTTGTTGGTTGCTAACATTACTCTGAGTATCTATTGCAAGGTACTTGGATAAATTATATACTAAGAGTCTCCACTGAGTTGGCTTTATTACAGAGGAATCTTGTTAATGCTCTGCTTCTGAAATGCTTTCACTTTTCAATCCCTAATATGTGCTATCATCATATGCAGATAAGAGTGTTTTTTTCTGATGTTACTGTCATTCTTATTTAACATTTTGGGAAGAACTCACAGGATGCTCAAGGCTCCTGGACTTGTTTTTTAGCCATTGCAGTGGCCAGTCTGGCTGATTAGGAAGAGAAGATTCCACTCTCATTAATTCTGTAGACTCATTTGAATCCAACTCCCAGGAGTTTTCCTTAAAATAAACAAACAAACAAAATGAATCCCTCAGCCTACATGATGTTGGAGGAACTAATTATGTAGACTTCCCATTGTAGTTTTGTGTATGTAAGGACTTCAGATCCTGGCCTCGAGTAAAGCATTAATAAGATTTAATGTGTTTTGTGGCTCAGAGGTGGGAAATAAAACTGAGACAGCCCATGTGAGTGGGAAAAATGATCCTTATTGTGCATCTGAGGCACTGTGGACCCATGATTGTGGGCTTTATTGCTCAGGCCTAGTCAGTGGGCAAAAACAAGAGGACCTTCTTACTACTATGGTTTTTCTGTCCTGGCAAATTTAGTCTCTGAAATAAGACTAAATTATACCTTACCTTGTTCATCCCTACAGACACATGAATGTGAAAGAACAAGGAAGTTATCTTAGTAAATTTTATAAATGTCTGAGAAAGCATTAAGCATATGATAGATTCTTATTAGAGATGGTTTGCTTGTCTGGAGTTCTAATGTGTTTGGGACAAGGAGTCGGTGTCAGGTGCTTCCTGGGCCCAACTCTCTGCACTGCTCCCCACATCTGGGAATAATGAGAGACATTCACCTGCTTCCTCGCAGCTTCAGTTTACTGCTGAGGATGCTCTACTCAGTGTTTTGTTGGAATGCAGTATGGTCCAGTGGCTTGACATGTAACTATCAAATCCTGGCTTCATCACTTAATAGTTGTGTTATCTCAGGCATCTAAATTATCTGCTTTGGTCCTTATTCTCTTCCTCTCTAAATTAACAGTCACCTTAGTGCCTATTCCTAGAGGAGTTAGAACGATTCCATTAGATGCTACATATGAAGTACTGATGACATAGAGTAAAACCAGTAAACAGTAGATCTTATTATTTGCTAGGAATGAGTTCATAGGTATAAGAGTAGGTTAAGAATTATGTGGACAATTTCTGAGACAAAGAGAGGGGGTGTTGGCTTTGGTTGAGCTGATAATTATTTGAATACATACATTTCAGTGTATGAAATAGCAATGAAGAAGAATAGTTTCCATGCAGAGATGAAACCAATGGGATAGAGTCCCTCTTTAAAGTTAGATGTAATAGTGGGAGCTGGACTAAAGCAACTTAATGATAATAAAGGTAGTATTAAATATTAAGGTAGTAGTGGCTATTTCTGTCAGTGGAAGTCCTAGAACACATTCCTGTCAATCACAAAAGACACAAATCAGTCAAGGAATTAGACTTTCTATGCCAAAAGCCTCCTCTAGCTGAGCAGAATAACATGTGGCCTTGCCAATCTCAACAACCTGCTTTTTTCACAAGAAAGTACTAATTACATAAGTAATAGTTTATTTATTTGTCAAAAAAAACCCCTCAAGATCAGAACATCAAGTTTTGATCTGGAAGCCAACTTAGGCTTGGCTCCACTGTTTTAGTAATTGGGCAGGAGGAAAGTTCTCTATGAAACTAATATGTTTCCAGTGTTCTTCTTACACATTGTAGGTATTTTATTTGGAAATTTGTAACTTCCATGTTAGAATGCCTATTGGTTTTATGTTTTAGAGAAGTGTTTCTTACATACTATATTGCTTTTTCTAGTTGAACAAACTCCATATTTATTAATTCAACAAGTATTCATTGAATGCTACAATGAACCAGTTATATTAAGTATATTCACATTTTTGTGCAACTATCACCACCATCCATCTCCAGAACTCTTTTCATCTTACAAAACTAAAAGTCTAACCTCCCCCTCCCACCTCCCCCTTGCAGCCACCATTCTACTTTCTGTCTTTATGAACTTGACTACTCTAGGTACCTCACGTAAGTGGAATCATACAGTATTTGTCCTTTAGTGACTGGCTTATTTCACTTAGCACGATATCCTCAGGGTTCATCCATGTTGTAGCATATGTCAGAATGTAATTCCTTTTTAAGGCTGAATAATATTCCATTGTATATCTATATACTACATTGTGTTTATCTATTAATCCATTAATGGACACTTGAGTTGCTTCTACATTTTGGCCATTGTGAATAATGCTGCTGTGAACTTGACTATATAGATATCTCTGCAAGACCCCACTTTTACCCTGGCTGGTGTGGCTCAGTGGATTGAGTGCTGGCCTGGGAACCAAAGAAAGGGTCACTGGTTTGATTCCCAGTCAGGGAACATGCCTGGGTTGCAGGCCAGGTCCCCAGTAGGGGGTGCACAAGAGGCAACCACACATTGATGTTTCTCTCCCTCTCTTTCTCCTTCCTTTCTCCTCTAATAATAAATAAATAAAATCTTTTTTTAAAAAAGACCCTCTTTCAATTATTTGGGGTGTATTTCCAGACATGAAATTGCCAGATCATATAGTTCTATTTTTCAATTTCTTAAGGTAGCGCCAAACTTTTCCATAGTCACTGTGCTCAAGGGTTCTGATTTTGCCATATCCCTGCCAATAATTGTTTCCTGGTTTTAGTTTTTTTGTTTTTTTTTAAACAGTAGTTATCCTAAGGGATGGGAAGTGGTATCTCATCATTTCAATTCCCTAATGATTATGTTCCCTAATTCATGATGTTGAGCATCTTTTCATGTGTATCTTGACTATTTGTATCTATTCCTTGAAGAAATGCCTATTCAAATCCTTTGCCCACTTAAAGAATGTATTTTTGTTGTTGAATTGTCCATTCTCTAGATATTATATCAGATATATAATTTGCAAATATTTTCTCGCACTCCATCCTTGGCACACAGGTTTTTAATTTTGGTGTAGTCACTCATTTTTCTCCACTTGTTGCCTGGGCATTTGGTGTCATGTCCAAGAAATCATTGTGAAACTCAATGTTGTGAACATTTTTTCCTATATTTTCTTCAAACAGTTTCACATTTTAGCTCTTACAATTTTGGTCTCTGATTCATTATGGATTAATTTTTGTGTATGGTGTAAGGGTCCAACTTTATTCTTTTGCATGTGGCACCTGCACTTACACCTAAAGTTTCATAGATGTTCCTGGTGTTTGTGAGTCACCACATTATTCCAGTGACATCCAGCCAGTTCTCATGTCCCCAAAATATCAGGTGATCTATTTGTGCCGAAAAAAGGGCTAAGCACAGAGACAAATATTTGTACATAATTCACACCTGACTGTGCTTGTTTGAAGGTAATTTAAAATGTGAAATAACTGTTACCTACTGTGATATTTCCATATTTTCTCTGCTTTATTCACATCCATTTGCTCCAGATACCTAAAAAAAAAAAAAAAAAAAAGCCTAGAAACAAGCATTTAAAAAGTGGTCAGGCCCTGACTGGTGTGGCTCAGTGGGTTAGGTGTCCTCCCGTAAACCAAGGGGTCGCTGATTTGATTCCTGGTAGGGGCACATGTTTGGGTTGCAGGCCAGGTCCCTGGTTGGAGGCATGTAAGAGGCAACCAATCAATGTTTCTCTCACGTATCAATGTTCCTTTCTCTCTCTTTCCCTTCCCCTCTCTCTAAAAATAAATAAAATCTTTTAAAAAGTGGTTGGGTTCCTGGAACAAACAAGAATATTCCTGTTGGTGGACATATCTGCATCCTAGGCATCACAGTATTTCCACAAATAATGCTTCTGTAAAGATTAGCTCATAATCCAAAATTATAAATATCCAAAGAAATAATCACCAGTTGTGGGAGTCAGCAGAAAAACCTAATAGCAAAATTTAGATCTCTGAGAACTTTATATTATGAAATTATCAACACAATAAACTTTGTTTAAACTCATTAAAGAAATAAAGGCAGGAATAAAAATTGTAAGACAAATAAAATGAAGGTATTTTCTATTTAATACAGTGTATTTTGGAATAAGTGTACCCAAGATTAACTGAGCTAGCTAGCAAGCTTTCTGGACATATTATAAGCCCAGCTCACACCTACCCTCACAAAACAACCAAGGAAGAATGTTATTAGAACCATTCTGGTGGACATTAACTGATTAATGAGAGAAAACATATTCTTTGAATATAAAAATAAATTGATAAAATTGAATTCCCATTTAGGAAGAAAATTCTTCACAAGCAAGGGAATAAAGCAGTGTGAAAAGCAGTTTACAGCGTGTAACTGTTAGCTGATCGTACTGTGTATGTCGTAGTATTTGTTAAACATCTGTAAATATGTGTAGTTTCCTAAGGTGTTAATAGTTGTAATCTCTGGGTGGTAGAAATATAATGATCTAGTCATACTAGTTATTTGTATATCCTTTTTTACAATGTGCATATACAGCTTTTGTGATAAGAGCAAAAACAAAAAAAACTACAGCAAACATTATACTTAGAAGTGAAATGTCAAATATGTCAGTCAAGGATGTACCTATTAGCTCTTCTATTTATAATTTTATTGTAGCTTTTAGCCAGTTCAATAGGGAAGAAAGAAATAATGATATTCAGAGGAAAGAAAAGTGTTCATGAAGAGAAAACTGAAGAGATTCTACAAATAGAATTTTAAAAGGAATTCAGCAAAACTAGTGTATATAAAGTACATATGCAGAAATTATTTGCATTCCTATATAACAGCAATAAACAAAGTTATTTTTGCAAAAGAGACAGTAGGAGAAATCTATTTTCTCCTCCAGGCTTACTCTTCACCCTTGCCTACACTGCAGTGCCTGGCTGACTGGCAATAACAGGTTCCCTTGTTCTCTGGCTTCTGGTTAGTTTCAATCACTGGTGACACCAGCTGGAGATCAAGAGAGGAAGAGATGAGGATGGGGATTCTATTACCTAACCTCTATCCCTGTGGAGTTGTCCCTGGCTGGCTATATGCCTTGATTGAAGGTCATAGTTCCCATCAAAGGATTCTCTACAGGTAGCTTTTTGTGTTTTGGGGTTCTGGAAAATTGCCTTTACCCCTGGCCCTTAGGTTTATGAGTACTAATAGTTCTCCAAAGTTACTGTACAATCCCTGGTGGTTTCCTTAAACCCCATTTACATCTTTCTAAATGACCCAAATGAGGGTGCTGTTTCCTACTTAGGCCTTACATGATTTATTTTCATCCACCACAGATGAAAATAAGTCTACCAAGACATGATCTGCTTGAGGGGGGAAGGTGGCTGATCTCTCAAAGGAGAAGGGTCAAGAGCCTTTTCCTCAGTGGGCTTTTATTGGGTTCAGTTTGCACAGGAATGCAGGTAAAGCTCATCAATCATTGTCAGGCAGTAAGGATCAAATAATAGACAACATACAAAGAACTATGAGGGCTTATTCTGAGTCAGGCTCAGTTAGCTAAGGGGCTATAAAACTTTGGGAAACAAACTCATTTCATCCTTGGACCCTTATCAGAAACCTGAGGACATTCTTAGCAAAGCAGGTTTCACAGGATTTTATGTATTCTTTCTTAGGCCTGATTGCCCCAGGGAACTACCCATTCCTGCCCTCTGCACTGCCCTCTGTCATTTTTCCAGGCTTAAGTCAGGCAGGGGAAGTAAGGCAGCCAAGAAATTAGGAGACTTCTCAAAGACAGAATGAGGACTCAGGCTATGTCAAAGCTGAGGGGCAAGGGTCTATCACCCCCTTTTGCTATAGCCCCCCAAGTCCTTCCCTGAGGGCCCTCTTGTGACCATGCCTGTCTTAGGCTGTCCCTCCCTTGAGGAATCTTACCCATCATTGGTTAACCAGTCATCCACCTGGGGCCAAGCAGCGTGAAGTAAAAGGGGGCAGAGGTGGTGCCCCTGCCAGGAAGATAAGCTTTGTCTCCTTAGTGGCTTATGGTCCCAAGGTCTTTTTACTCAGCCTTAGCCATGGGGGATTACAGCTTCTGAAACCAGATAGCACAGTTCCCAACAGATTTAGATATTATTTATGATAGCAGTAATTACAGCACTTAATTAAAATACATTTCTTTTAAAAAAAGAAATTGGATGTGCCCTGTACATCGATAGGGGATATACTGCCATGAGGACATTGGTTTTTCTCCAAATTGATCCATAGATTCGGGGAAATTCCAATCAAATTCCCAACAGTTTTTCTTTTCCTTTTCATGAAACCTGGCAAGAGAAAGCTAGATTTATGTAGAGGATGGAGGGTGAAGAATGGCCAAAAATATTTGAAGAACAATAAATCAGGTAAAGCCTTGCTGTACTAGGTAGCAAGTATTATTATAAATGTGTAGTAATTAAAACTGAAACTGGAGCATTACAGATCAAGGAAAGGTGATGATGTTGGGACAGTGGTTATCCATATGGACAAAATAATAAATTGTACACCCACCTCACATTATTCAAAAAATATGTAAATTCCATGTGAAATATAAAAAGATCATGAAAACTTTATGATCTTACATGATTAAAGGCTTGTTTATATAAGACGAAAAGCCCTGGCTGGTGTGGCTCAGTGGACTGAGTGCTGGCCTGCAAACCAAAGAGTCACTGGTTCTATTTCCAGTAGGGGTACCTACCTGGGTTGCGGGCCAGGTCCCCAGTAGGGGGAAGGGGGCATGAGAAGCAAGCACACATTGATGTTTTTTTCCATCTCTTTCTCCCTCCCTTCCCCTTTCTCTGAGAATAAATACATAAAATCTTTTTTAAATAATGCAAAAACCTCACATAAAACATAAAGGAAATAATTGATAAACTTGACTACATTGGATTTTAAGTTTCTGTACATTCAAACACATTTTAGAGAAAGTAAAAATATATCATAGCTTGGGGAAAACAAAATAGATATACATGTAATACCATGGAATAATCTCATAAACATAATGTGGCATTAAAGCAATTTGCAGAACTACAGCTCAGTTAGAACTGATGTGGACACCAGCTAGCAGTGTCTGAGTCATTATGGATGAAATAAAACATACACACAGACTACCAAGTCCGGTGGAGAAAAAAGGATGACAGCATGGCTTTTCTCTCAAGGGGAGCAAAAGCTGCAGTGCCAGCCATGACAGGCCCTTATTCTATTTCTCCTTACAAGGTGGTCCTCACTCACTATCCCCCATTACAACAAAGGAGCCAATGCCCCTCATCACATCACGGAAGAAGGATATTAGCAAATAAAAAGGCAAAAGTGATTGAGCCGGTTACACTGATCCCTGCAAGGTTTAGCACCTGCAGGGTGAGGGAGTTTTAGCAAAAAGCAACTCTCAAAACAGCTCAGGTATATTGCAAGTCTGATTACCCACAAGAGAACCTATCTGTGGGCTTGGGTCCAGTGCATCTCCGAGTGGGAGCTGGGCCCACACCACGCAGAAGGGTCTGCCACACAACTATAGTTTTGCAGAACTATAGCTTATTATTAAAGACTGAGCTATAGTTCTGAGCAAAGAAGACTGAGCAAAATGATATCACATTTTTAAATATCACACTAAATAATATCACACTGTTAAATATCACACTAAATAATATCACACTATTAAAGACAGCAAACAATATCACATTTTTAAAGTTTGATTCATAGTATTAAAAGTATAAAGATATGCATGGGAATGATAAATGCTATTTGCTACAGGACAATGTTATCTCCAGGGGGAAGAAATGAGACCGGAAGAGACACACCAGTACACAGCTTCTGCAGTTTTTTTGTCAGGGACAGAAGCATGGGCATTCACATTGTTCTCCATACTTTTCTGCTGTCAGAAATATTACCAATGCAAGTGGACATGACAAAAGTAGAAATAAGATGTCAGAAATCCAAGTTCCATAAATGTGGTGGGATTTAGATTTAAAAATCTACACTATGTGTGAACTATAATACTTAAGGGAAAAATAGGAAAATACCAGCATTGTTTAAATGAATAGGAATTAAAAGGAAGATGAAATAAAATACTTTCTTACTAATGGGAAATCAAAACTAATTTTTTTGCTACAAAATTAACCAACATGTTTTTCTGATAATTCTGTGTTGACCCAAAGTAAAGGCAAGGTAAGAAAATGTAGAAGCCAAAGAAGAATTAGAAAAACATGACAGAATTGGACGAAGTAGGTATGGGCACAACTGAAGTCCCTGACCTCAGATGTCCGTGGGCTCCTCAGCAATTGATAAAGAATTTCATAAAACCACTGTCTGTCACTTTATAAAATTCTGGTAGAGGGCTTGCTGAGGTTCTGAACACAGAAAAAAAGTCATCACAATGCTTGTTATTTTTTTAATGAAAAGAATGGCCTTAGTATTATAATATGTCTATCAGGTCAAAATTCTTGCCCAGAGAGCTACTGAACCATTTTGTGAAAGCATTAATTTGCAAATCTTAAAAAATAATGTTGGATTCAAAATCAACTTGAGTTGGTAAAGATTCAAATCTGTCAGTTGAATCTAATTTTCTTCTGTGATGGGTCTATTGCAGGGCAGCGGCAGTGTAATTAATTGCTCGAGGCTCAGAAACCCAATTAATCTTTAAGTTGACTTTTATTTCATAGAATGTGAGTGCTAGAAGAGGCCTCAAGGATTATCTATCCTACCCTCTTCATTTTATAGAGGAGAAAACAGATGGAAGGGAGTTTAAACGACTTGTTCAAGGTCAAAGATACTGTCTGTCCTTGCCACTGCATCCCCTAAATAGGTTCAGGATTGCTTCCTTAAAGCCTTTATGAGTTTCTTTGCATCTGATCGTGAAATATTTTTTGAATGCATGTTTTTCTTATGTTATACCCTTTCACAAAATATATAGAAATTCATCTCCTAAATGTCTCCTTGCAAGGATTTCCAAGCCTCAGTTTTTAAAATGTGAAACCTGTCCCACAATGTTTATGCAGCAAAGGGGAAGTGGGAGGGACACTGTCCTAAGTCCTCGCACTCAGAAGAACTCTGGAGATGGAGGAGCAACCCTGTGTGGACTTGTGGAAAAACAGGAGGCCCAGTGTGACAGTGTGAGTGGGGCCTCATCCTGGTGGTACCTTGTAGGCCATGCCATCCCTTAAGGCTTCTTAGTGCCCGATTCCAAGAGGTAAGTATAAAAAGCTGGAGCATGGATTATAGAGAAGATACCAGCAGGTCAACAATGATAACAAAGATGACATGTGAGATGATCAGAGGAAATGAGACAGCTACTATAAATGTGGGAAGCGTGGTGGTGAGCCATGTGTCCCCGTGACAGCCATGGAGATAATCCATTCAAATCCCCCTTTAAGGGAACCTGCTGCACAAATGGTGGTTGTTCAAGAACCTCCTGCCACTGCGCGTTAGGATCTGCTGCAGCGTTCTGTCGTGCTGAGGCCACGCTGTCCCAGCCAGGGCCTGAGCACAACCGGCTGTTACAGCTGGGATGTTTGGCTCCAATCCCTAATGGGAAGTCTTTGCGTGGGGACTTCCACCATCCTGGCACAGACTTCTCAGCTGTGCTGCCGTTTGAAGCTCCTGCTTTCTCTTTCTCCTTCTCCTCTCCTTTTACAAGTGTCAGACCTGTATCAGTTCCAAGGCTCTCCCTGCTGACCTCCACTTCCCCTCCCACTTTATCTTTTATAGGATTTCCCCCAGATAAAACCCTTGACCAGACAATTCTGTGTTGGTATCTGCATCTCAGAAGACACTAGCTGATGCAGAGTATAGCAATTACCTGAGCTGATGCTGAGGAGGGATAAAAGAATGACTTGAGAAAAGAATGAGGATCCTACTTTGCTGGTGGGGGCCTAATAGTAACACTGTTTGGTTGTAGTTGCCACTGTTGCAGTTCCTTAATTGTGCTCCTTCATAATGGCATGGCCTTAGGGTATATGTACTAAGAGGGGACCCAAAAACCAGGAATTATCTTCTGGAGGAAGGGCCCCTTGTACTACAGGCTTCCCCTGCTAGGTAAGTGTTCTAGGAACCCATCTGTATCAGTGCGCCAGCTGGCATTGTTGTGAGAGGCTGCATTCAGTTTCAGTGAATTTTTTTGAAGAGTTTTTCAGTGAGTTTGCTCATTTCATGGTGGGTGATTTACAGCACACCTACCCACACCACTCTGAGTGTTCAGCAGTTTTTGACCAAAAAACAGCATGACCCCTGTGCACTGCCTTCCTTGTTCGTGATCTTGCCCCTGAACAACTTTTTTGCTTGTTTGTTTCCCTCGATGAAAAAAAGTCCTCAAAGGGAAACATTTTGCTGATGTGGAAGAGGTGAAACAAAAAATGGCAGAAGCACTAAAAGGTATCAAAATGAATGAATTCAAAAACTGTTTTGAGCAATGGAAAAAAGTCTTGATACGTGTATTACATCAAATGGAGAGTATTTTGAAAGTGACTAAAGTTTAAACCTGTAAGAATAAATACATAATTTTTTATTAATAAATTCCCAAGGGGGGTGTTGGGTCCCCCTTTGCATTGTTGTAACATTTACTTCTGGGGCCAGGGGTCAGGAATCTGTGTTTCATAGATTGTAAGATACATTGTTTTCTTTCTTTGCATTTTAACATTTCTGAAATTGAGATGGGTCTTAAAATAGATGATGTGCCAATTTAATTGGCAGAGTTTTTTCTTCTTGACTGATGAATAGTATAATGGTGCATCCTACCACTGATAGTGTCATACGTTCACAAAACTACATTACGTCAATTCAGGTCACCAGATGCCAGGAACTGTAATAGATTCTTCAGAACTGAGGGAAGGAACTAGCCTTTGTGGGTTATTAGTTGGCTATTTCCTAGGTATAGCTACTAGGAAAGGGAAAGAAAGCCCTAAGGAGAATTACATGATGGAGAGGTGCACAGTGGGTAACTATTTTTATGGATATATTGATATAGAAATGGAGATCCAAGGAAGCATTAAAAATCATTAAAAATAGGCTCTTTTGTTTCTGATTCTATTCACTCTTTTACTCTTCCTTTTTTTTTTTTTTTTTTGCTACTTTTATGTCTGTTGTTTACGTATAGACCATGGTCTGCTTTACAGTTCTGGTTATTCTGTCACACTGCCAGCAGTATCTTGTACAATAGAATGAGATATAGGACAAAGGTTTTCATTCTGTGTCCAGCCCCATGTTGATAGGTGGTTGATAGGTGGTTAGAAGGACCACATGGAGGACTAAGCAAATTCAGTGAGTTTACCAATCACCTCCAGGGAAATGGGTGAGGTGGAGGAATCTGTTGCATGGATCCCCCAGAAATGTACCTGCTGATCTAATAGTGGATTCCTTGACACCCACTTTTTTCTTTATTAATGTTCGAATAATACAGTTGTCTCCATTTTCCTACCGTCACTTTTCCCTGCCCCACCAACCCCCACCTCCCACCCTCAATCCTACACCTCTTTGGCTTTGTCCATGGGTCCTTCATACATGTTCCTTGATGACCCTTAAATTAGGATTGGAACCATTGTTTCCTTTCTCTCTAGACACAGTCTTTATGCCTGGATCAGTTTCCACTAGTATTCCTTGTATTTCCAATAAGATGAAATCTCTGCCTCTGAAAAAACACGAGTGTTATTCCTTATCCGTTACACAATTTCTGGGCCATTATTGTCTGTTGGCTCTATCAATTAATTGATACAACCTCTCTCCCTCTCCCTCTCCCCCAACCACCTTTACTTCCTCCCTCTGTTCCTGCCGCCTCATGGTGGTTGACCAAGCAGGGCTGGGTCTGAGGAAAGTGCTCACAGCCAGCTGGGGCCCTTCGACTGCCTTCTTCATCTGCCATTCCTCTTGGAGTGTTATTATGTCCCTCTTTCTCTCCAGGGTCGTAGAGTTGCTGCTCGCAGTCTGATGCCCAGTCATTCTGCTTTCCTAAGAGGCTGCTCAGGTTCCCCACACAACACCTCTCCCTGCCCTGCCCCTCTGGCCCTCCAGACCCTCTTGCGTTTCTCCAGGTGCAGAGCTGAGGTACTGCCATTTACTTAATATTTTTATCATTACATATTTGGATCATCATTATTTTGCTCAACTAGAAAATTTTACAAGTAAAAAAATAGTGTATTTAATGGTTTAAATGTTTTAGTCGTTAATTTTTCATTAGAAAAAAGTGCCATAAATGTATAATATTTGATTAAATTATGCACTTTTTCTAAAGTTAATAAATAAAAAATAGCACCTTTCTAAAGGTAGCTTATATATGTACGTATATATTAATCTGTATACACATACTTTTTTTAAATCAACAAGAGCCTTATGGTTTGGAAGAGGACTTCTCTGCTCTTCACAATGAATTAAATATGAAGAGCAGAGGAGTGAAGCATCTTTGCTTTACCACTAACCAAGTTACAGTCTCTCTGCCCCACATGACAAATCCCTAAGCAACTGTTATTAGACATCCCAAGTTCCCTACCACATTTGAGTATAACATATACAACCCTCTAACAGGGTATTGGCATATCACCTGTTTACTAACTTAGATCATGTTCACTGAATTCTGCACCTGTACCTGTTGTGTATTTGTGCTTTCTCCTATGCTCAGCACATGACTTTTCATGCAGAAAAAAATGGACAGTCATCTGGATGAAGGTCATGTTTTTCAATTGTATGACATTTTAAATAAAAGTTGCTTTTTACAAAATTACCCAGATAAAATTTTATTCATATCCATAATGAATAAGCATTCTTCTGTTTAGTGTTCCTCAACCCTGGAAATGCATGATATGAATTCTGTAGTTATTTTCCAGTTTTATTTTAGAATTCACAAAGCCACAAATTTCATATTTCCTATGGACTTGGTGAGAGTGCAAGAGCAAGAGTGAAAGTGAGGGAGCAGGAAATGAAGAGACCCACTAATCTAGGTTTAAATGGGGTGACAAGCCATTTAATAGTGCCCTCATCCCCCCAACAGTTATTTAGCTCTTGGTCACATCAGCACATAGTCAATGTGATTCCTGAATCATGGTGGCTAAAATATCCAGAAACAGATCTTACACTCTTAATGAAACAATCTGATGCAACATATGGAAGCAGGCCTATTCAGAATCAACCAGAAAGTAGTCACTTCCTAATGGCTTATAACATTATGAGACAAAAAGAAGAGAAGGAAGTTGTATACAATGAAACCATTAAATGCAGATTTGCCACAAGGCAAAGAGGGTAATGCTAAAACATTATGAAGTGCAAAAACTGCACAAACACATTATATTTTAAACACTTCATCTATTTAACAAACTATGTACACTCTTCAGCTAAATAAGATGAATTGAGATTCACGAGGCAGCACTGTACTGGCAAATCTCACCCTAAAGGCGTCCATTAATATAAATCAACAGTAGCAATTTGGTTTGATCATTTATTTGCAAGAATCATTAAGGTTTATTAGCATAATTATTCCCTGTGGGATTTCATGTCGAGAAAATGAAAAATGGCATTATCAATATTTAAAAGATAAGTGTGTAATGTTCAGAGTACTTAAATAGTCATCTGCAGGTGGTGTCCAGCTGCAGCAAATTAGATTAGATTTGGGCATTTTTTTGAATGAAAAAAATTGTTCTAATTTCTTTATTGCATAAAGCAATCTAATTTTGTAAGTAATTCCTACTGTATAGTTAGAACTTCTGGGGTACACCTATTAACATGCCTTATTTCAGATTAGCAACTCTTATGTATTCCACCCTGTTATGTTGTAACTATTGGGAAACATTAATCAGTATAATCCATCATTTATTATTAGGAAAAGCTCTTTCCCTTCAGTGTTCACAACCTTTAGTCTAGACTCGTAGGTAGAAAAGCTATCTTCCAAAGGGAAATGAGCCAGAAGATTTCTCCTTAATGCTGAGAGGGCATAAATCCTTCCTTAACAATGAAATGCCATTTATGATAGCAATAATTTATCATGAGAAATAATCTTTAAATATAATAATTGTTTTTAAAAAAAACAGACAATAGAAATAACTAAGCTTTCCAGCCATGAACAAACATGGAGGAAACTTAAATGCATAATGCTAAGTGAAAGAAGTCAGTCTGAAAAGGCCTCATACTATATGATTCCAACACTATAACATTCTGGAAATGAAATAGCTATAAAGATGGTAGAAAAATTAGTGGTTTCCAGGGGTCTGAGGGGAAGGAGGGAGGGGTGAATAGGTGGACCACAGGGGATTTTTAAATCAGTGAAACTGCTTTGCATGATACTGTAATGGTGGATACATGACATTATGCATTTGTCAGAATAAGTAGACCTGTACAAAAGAGTAAGCCCTAATGTCAACTATGAGCTTTAGTTAATAATGTATCAATATTGGTTCATCAATTTTAACAAATGTACCACACAATGCATTGTATAATGCTAAAGACTGGAAACTGTATGGGTGTAGAGAGGAAAGAGGATGTATGGAAACTCTCTGTGATCTATCAATTTTTCTGTAGACCTAAAACTACTCTAAAAAGCGAAGCCAATTAAAAATAATTTTAGACTATTTTTCCAGGTAAAATCAACTAATTATTGCAATTGATTGAAGTTGAGTTTGATTTAGAGGAACATTCAGGCCAAAAATCCTTTTCTTTATTAAATTACATAAATTACTGTTAAGTCTGAAATATCCATACGTGGGCTGGAAACAAAGGGCTACCACTAAAATTTCATGTAGAACCAAAGGTACTCTGTAGGGAGGCAAAAAAAAAAATAATGGAAACCATGCATGTTTGCTGGAATAGTTTGCAATGCTGCACCACATTTCACTATTTGAAATTAACAAATTCTACACTATCAACCTGTTACACCCTGTTTTACCCTGGACCCATCCGCATCTTTTATCCTCGCAACAGGAAACCCAGTTCTTCGGGGAGATGCTTTCCCCATCCAAGGTCAGTTTGTACAGAACACCAAGAGGGTAAGCTTGTGCTTTCCCTCTGTTCCTCTCAGATAGTATTGCCAATGAGCAGAGCAGTGGAGATAATGTTGATATACAATCATGTGATCAAAGACCCAAGGACAGAGAGAAGAGTTTTGCAGCTTCCAGGAGCCCTTTCAAAGCTCAATGGTTAAGCATTTTGGCCATGCTTGTATTCTTTTCCTCATTGTTTCAGTCTTTGACACATATATACCTGTCTCACACTTCTTACCAGAATTTCTTTCAACATGAATGTTGTATATTTTAACTTGATTATGAGTGACCATCGCAGAAGGGAGAGAGGGAGGAAGAAAATATCACTGAGAGAGAGAAAACATCAATCAGTTGCCTCTTGCACATGCCTTGTCCGGTGACCAAACCCACAAGTGACGCATGTGCCCTGACCAGCAGTTCAGCTGCCACCTTTTGCTTTACAGGATGATGTGCAACCCACTGAGCCACAGTGGTCAGAGCTAAGGATGGTCATACTTTCAATCATGGTTTTCCTCATTAGGAAACATTGTTTTTATTGTAATATCATTACTCAAAGGTGGGCACCCTTTGCCAGGGCAACCTGGAGAGCAGGGTGAGCACTCTGAGAACTCAAACTCTGCTCGATCAGAATCCTGTTGGGTCTTCAGCTCCCCTTACTTTTGTGGTTAAAAATGTGCCAACCATTCCACAGTTTTGCCTTTTAAACATTCTTTTGTTTCTCTCATTTTAATTTCTGGTGACATACATGGTTTTCCTCTTAGTTTATTTATGACTAAATGCAAAGTTTTCCCTCCTTCTACACAATAGATTCCCCATCCGGTTTATTCTTCTGATCATCCAAACACTGAAATTACTGCACCTAAATATACTGTGAGTCATAAAGTGTATATATTTTTAAGCTATTCTACATTTAGGGCTCTATTCAAAATAGGGTTCTGTGCTAGCCATATTTTTGTAAATTTAGACAATTAGTCATGCATCTAAACTATTGCTACTATGTGCAGTGTTCTGAAATACTGCATGTTTTATTTTTTATTTTTTAAAGATTTTTTTATTGTTCAAGTACAGTTTTCTGTCTTTTACTCCCATCCCAGCCAACAACCCCACCTCTCCCCCCCTCCCTCCCATTTCCCCCCCCCCCCCCCCCCAGTTTTTGTCCCTGTGCCTTCTCCCCTCTGGTTACTGTCAGTCTGTTCTCTATTTCAGTGTCTTTGGTTATATTTTGCTTGCTTGTTTGTTTTGTTGTTTAGGTTCCTGTTGGTGAGATCATATGGTATTTGTCTTTCACCACCTGACTTATTTTGCTTAGCATAATGCTTTCCAGTTCCATCCATGCTGCCAAAAAGGGTAGGAGCTCCTTCTTTCTCTCTGCTGCATAGAATTTCATTGTGTAAATGTACCATAGTTTTTTGATCCATTCATTTACTGATGGGCGCCTAGGTTGCTTCCAACACTTGTAAATTGTGCTGCTATGAACATTGGAGTGCATAGGTTCTTTTGGACTGGTGTTTCAGGATTCTTAGGATACAATCCTAGCAGTGGAATTACTGAGTCAAAAGGCAGATCCATTTTTAGTTTTCTTTTTTTAAAGACATTTAAAAATATTTTTGTTTATTTATTTTTAGAGAGAGGGAAAGGGAAGGAGAAAGAGAGGGACAGAAGTATCAATGTGTGATTGTCTCTTGCATGTTCCCTACTGGGGACCAGGCCTGCAACCCAAACATGTGCCATGACTAGGAATTGAAACTGTGACCCTTCGGTTCAAAGGTTTGTACTCAATCCACTGAGCTACACCATGAAACACTGCATGTTTTAAGAAGCAAGTAGTATTGATATACTTAACTGCCTGAGTTAACAGATAATCTATGTATTGATGAGTGAAACACTTTGTGAACTTGATTAACTAGTCTTTAAATTACAAATATTTTCTTGCAAAAATATATCAGTGTGATTTAGAAGTTCATTGTACATGATAGAATTTACCTTTATCAAGTAACTAAACATTTAATGATCAGATTTATAAAAGAGATAGTGCTTGCATCAGTCAGGAATCGCATTTGGCCAGCAGTAATAGAATCCTGGGTGAAAAAGAGGATATAGAGGCTTAGATAAATTATGACGACATTTTTTTTCTTTATTATAACATGAGGTCAAGAATTAGGCAGGGTGGGTATGGTAGCTCTTGGGTCATAAAAGAAAAAAAAAAACCAAAATCAAAAACAAAGCTCATTCTATTTTTCTGCTCTGCTATCCAGAGCATGTATTATCTCATTGGCAAGATGGCTGGTGGAGTTTCCATTTTATTACAGGCAGGTACCCACACATACAAAGGCCATTTGGCAGGAAGGAACTCAAAAAGTCCACTGTGGCTAAAGTTTGAAGAAGAAACTTGAAGTAGACATACAACCCTTTGCAGACAATAAGAAAACAGTGAATATTTACCATTTTGAATATTTCTCAAAAATTTCCAAGTATGAGACCCTTCATGCCTAGCTGACCTAATGCTGAGACTGAATCAGGACAAAAGAGAACCCTCCTCCTCCCACTACCTGGCTAGCAAGCAGGAGCAACAAAAAACAGGGACCTACTGCTAGGGGCAGGAACTAGGGTCTGAGAGAGACACTCTCTGATGTGCTGGAACATGGGGAAAGCCTAATGCTAGTGGTGGATTAGGAACATGGAGAGAAGCCTTCTGGAAAACCATTCTCCAACATAACGACACAAGATAACGCTAAAGAAAACTGAAGATAGTGGAGCACTGAAGGTAACCACATTAACAACCAAGTTCAAATCCAGTTCAACTCCTGAGTACACTGACTCAACCTCCTACACTAATGTTGTAGCAGAAGAACAGATGTTTGTATTTCCAGGCATAAATGTGATTTAGTATTGTCCCTACTGTCATACACATGATGTCTGGCATTTAATCAAAAAAATTATGAGACCCACAGAAGAACAAGAAAAAAAAAACATGATAAAAAGTGTATAAAATGAAGTGATCAATAGAACAAAATTCATATATGACCCAGATGGTGAAACTCTCAGGAAATTTTAAATACTATGGTTAATATAATTAATGCTTCTAATGGAAAAGATAGACAACACATGAAAAGATGAGTAATTTTTGCTGAAAAGATGGAAACTATAGGAAAGAGTTAAATGGAAATGTTAGGTAACCAAAACTGTAAGGAACGTAAAGAATGCCTTTGGCTCAACAGAAGACTAACATAGCTGTGGAAAGAGTCAGCAAATCTGAAGATACAGTATATCAATAAAAATTACCCAAACAGAAACACAAGGAGAAAATGATTGGAGAAATAGAAAAAAAAACATTGAGGCAACATCAGTCTAACGTGTAGAAATACGTATTGTGAATTTACATATGTAAGAGTAAAATGTGTGATAACAATAGTGCAAAATATGTAATAAAGGAAGTAGAATCATACTGTTGTGAGGTTTATACACAACGAAGCAGAATTACAGTATTTGAATATTTAAATATACCTATATATTAAATGTTAGAGCAATCACTAAAAATAATGAGATAAATAATAAGTTGAGAGTGAAAATAAAATGGAGTCACAAAAAAGAGAAAATGAACAAAGGACAGATACAACAGATTTCAAAATTAGCAAGATTGTATTTTAATCATCCATATTAATAATATGTAAATGTCATAAATATACAATTAAAAGACACAGGTTGTCAGGAAGAATAAAAAGGCAATATCCAAATATGTGCTATCTATTAAAAGTCATTTTAATTTGTTGTTAATCCTCACCCAAGTATATGTTTTATTGATTTGAGAGCGAGCGAGATAGTTATTGGCTGCTTCCCTGTTCCCCCTAGCCACCGATTGAACCCATAGCTTATGTATGTGCCCTGGCCTGGGACCAAACTCACAAACACAGGACAATGCTCCAACCAACTGAGCCACCTGGCCAGAGCTGGAATGCCATTTTAGACACAGATAGATTCAGAGTAAAATCATGGAGAAAAATGTCATGTAAACACCAGTTTAAAAAGCTGGAGAACCAACGTTAATATCAAATAGACTTCAGAATAAAGACTATATTACCACACATAAAGAAGTCATTTCAAAATGTTAATATCAAAATATTATCAGGACATAATGATAATCCTAAAGGTATGTACACCTAACAGTAGAATTTTAAAACACATGCATAAAAAAGAGAACTGAAGAGAAGAATAAGTCAATCCACAATTATATTTGGTGACCTCAACACTTCTCAGTAATTGATAAAGCAAATAGATAGAAATAGTTTAAGGATGTACAATACTTGATAGCCTGTGCAACCATTTGACCTTATTGACATTTATAGAACAAGCTCACCAACACCACCAGACTAGACATTTTCAAGTGCACATGAAACACTCACCAGTGTTAGATCATATTCTGCACAACAGAATAAACCTCAATCCATTTAAAAGATTTGAAGTCATTCAGAGTATGTTCTGTGACTGTATTGTAATTGAACTAGAAACCACTAATAAAATGATGCGTGGACAACTGAAATATTTGGAAAGTTTGCAAAATACTGCTAAATAATTCATTGGTCAAAGAAGTCTTTGAATATTTTGAACTGAATGAATAAGAAAGCACAACATATCAAAATCTGTGCCAAGCACTAAAGCAGGGCTTAGAAGGAAATATATAAATTTGTATTTCCAAAGAAGAGTGGTCTTAAAGATTTAAGCTCCCACCCTGAGAAACTATAGAAAAGTAAATTAAAACCAAAGCAAGCAGAGAAATAACTAATGGTGGCAGGAGCAGAAATCAATGGACTTGAAAATAGAAGAAATAAAGTCAAAAGTTTGCTCTTTGAAAATATAAATAAAATTAACAAAACTCTGATGAAAAACAATATTTCTTCAAAGTTATTTCTGGGTAGAGCTTATTCCTATGTGCACAACATTAATATAGTTTCAATAATATGGTCATTGAACAAATATTTATTTAGTACCAATTATATGCCAGGCACTACCTTAAATGCTTGCGATACATCAGTGTCCAACACAAAAATTTCTGGCGACAGCCTAGCCAGCAAGTTTTAATTGGAGGCTGCTTCATGATACACTGTACATTAGCCATGTCTTTGGTAAAGTTCATGTGGAAGCTGCATCAACTAAGGGGATTAAATGCACGTAAGAGTTGCATGCTGGTTTCAAAATGTTTTGCATGGTACATACCCTGTAGTCAAGTTTAATTCTGTGGTAACTGAGTTCATAATAAGGCCCCCAAAAGACAGAAATATTGACAATACCCACCTGCTATCCACACACACACAAGTCCTCTTCTAATGCAGGAAAATAATTTGAGTCTAAGGTGAAGTGTCCAAGCCCAACAGGGTTATCTTTTTTCTATCAATCTCTTTGCATTTCAGTTTGGGAAGTTTTCTACTGACATATTTTCAAGCTCACTGATTCCCTCCTCATGGGTGTCCAGTCTACCAGTTGGCTTGTCAAAGTCATTTGTCATTTGTTAGTGTTTTTGAATTGTTGAAAATTTTTGTATTCTTTCTTAGAGTTTCCATCTCTCTGCTTACATTACCCACCTGTCCTTGCATGCTTTCCACATTTTCCATTAGAACTCTGCCTACATTAACCATAGTGATGTTAAATTCCTGTTCAATAATCACCAGATCTCTGTCAAAGCTGAGTCTAGTTCTGATGCTTACTCTGCCTTTCACGCTGTGTTTTCTCCTTGCCTTTTAGCAACTTGCCTTTAGCCTTGTCGTTTTCTCATTGAAAGCTGGACCTGGTATATTGGGTAACAGGAACTGAGGTAAACAAGGCTTTAGTGAGGTATGATGGTCTTTTTTATTAAACGGCTAGAAGTTGGCTGTGTTTAATGTTTGCTGTATCTGTAAGTGCCAGAGGGTCAAGTTCCTCACCATTTTGTTTCTGTCTCCTGTTGCCCTTGGATTTCCCTAAGAATTTCTTGCTAGAGTTTTGCAGCACTCCCAGCTGTAACCAACTGTTATTACCCTGGAGCACTGTTGGTGTTGTGGTAAAGTATGGAAAAGGGAAAGCACTTGTAATTTTATAATCAAATCTCTATGTGTAGGGCTGTGACCTTCACAGGTGTTTCTTGGCTTCTTTCTCTCTCTCCACTTAGGTGAGACAGTAAGGCTGAAGGAGGCTATAGTTGGAGAAATGCCCCCGGTGGGATAAGGCTCTGGTGAAATGGTTTCCTCTGGACAGGAGATCTTTGTTGTGGAGAAGGTTCTGGACAAATTTCATCCCAGAGGAGCTCTTTCTTGGTTTTACATTGTGAGAACCTGCTGGGGTTCTTGGAGGCAAGACCTATGGAAGCGTGGGGGCCTCCCTAAGACTGCAGCCCCCAGTAGTTTCATACTAGTCCACACTCAGTCTCTGTCAATTCGTCAAAATTACCACTCAAGTGTCTCTGTTTAGGGCATCAGTGGCTTCTGCTCTGGCTAAGTATGTCTTGCAGTGACTCCCTGTTTTTACCTCTCTCTCCAGATTTCAGGGTGGTGGGCTGCCCTGTGACCTTGGTTCTATAATTAGTCACAGAAAAATGATTAATTTCTAGTTTGCTTAGTTTTTTCTAGTAGTAAAGGTGGAAATGATGACTCCTAAGCTTTTTATATGTTGAAGCTGAAACTGAAAGTCCTTTTTGTTATTAATTTTAAGCAGAGATATTGCTACACAAGATGGACTTCAAATTAGATAACACAAACTGTCAAGTTTCCACACTTCCTACCTTAATTTTCTTTTGCTTTTTAGTTTTGATGAGATTTCTCTAAATATGCCTAAATATCTCTAAAATCAATATTTGACTGATTTCTAACCCATTCCTGTCCTTAAATTATTGTTTAAAATGAACTTTAGTGTCTAACCTGCTGATAAAAATAAACCAGACCTATATCCTGCCATCATCTTTATTTTTTCTCATTAGTACCCAGGCCACATATTACATATCAGAATAATATCCATGTGGCACATACATTTTATTCCCAAAGTTTACCAACAGCTTCTGGTGGGAGTGGGGGAAGGTGGGGGGGGGGGTGGTGAGGAGAAGGCTCTGGCAAGCACAGGCTACCCACCGTGCCTCACAGTTTCCCACCAAGGGTGACAGTGACCATGCCTCCGTCTGCTGAGGACAAAGGCAATCAGCCACCCAGGCGGAATAGGCATTGGGGGCACAGATGTTCTGCGCGTGAAAAGTGAATTTAGCCTCACGTACTAGAAAAGAATTTGTGTATTCTATGTAAACAGTGACCTCCGCTTGGTGCCCTACCCCCACCAGGAGAGTTTAGCCGCTGAGGGAAATCTTGAACTACCTAACAGATTGCAAAGAGTTTGCGTCAGGACCCAAGATCTGGACTTCCCGCCTATCTGCGTTAGACCTCCTGAAGTAGATACTCTGCCGCCTTCCCAAGAAGCTCCCAGCCCATTGGATCTTGCTTGTCCAATGGGAGGCCGCACCTTGGTTAGATTGGGGGCACCTCAGAGGTCGTTGCTGGGAAACCACATAAACACCAGACAGCACAGCTTGCAGTTGTTTGCTCGTTTGCTGTAGGGGATTGTGCCCGCCCACCCCGACCCCGTGCACCCCACCTCGGAGCCGGAGACGGGGATTTTCATCCACCAAGATGGTGAGAGGCTGGGGCAAGGGTTAGGGAGTTTGTGGGGGCCAGGGCTTGAAACTACTTGCCTATCTATTGATTGAGTTGTAGTTTAGATCTAGCCTGCTTCCAAAAAAATAAAAATAAAATAAAATGATTTTGAAATGTCCAGCCTGAGAATTAGTTGGAAAGTTGCGTTTTCAGAGGCCTCAGGTGCGATTGTTAAAGGGCGACTCCGCCGTAGCTGCCGGCTCTTTTTGCATTTTTCCGACACTATTAGACCTCCCAGTAAAAATCTTACTTATCAAATTTCAGGAACTTTAGGAAATGATTAAGAACCGGTGAACAAATGAATGAGTGGAAGTTAAAATCCAGGAGAGAACAAATAAGTAATTAGCAGTGGGTTGTTCTATTAACCCTATATTAGGAAAACCCGATGGGCATCAGAGCAGCACTTCACCGCCAAGCCGGGGGCCTGGGACAGCTACGGCGACGGCGGCAACTGGGGAAGGGGTGGGCACGGATGAGGGGAGGAGGAATTCCCTGCGTGGTAGTAAAGAGCTGGGTGTGTGTAGAGAGCTCAGCTGCACTTCTTTCAATTCTGGTACAGCTGTTTATTAGCTGAACAACCTTGTAAAGTTGCTTTTACTTTTGTTTCCTCATTTATAAGATGGGGAATAACAACAGATCCTACCTACCTCATTGGTATAGCGATATATTCACCTACCATCTTTACACTTTATTATGGTATATTTTCCTGAATTTAGGAAGGAAGCCAAAGGTCCTTCCTGACTTTATTACTGTTACCTATCTCTGTGTCATTTGTCCCTGGGGCTTACATAAATATATTTTTAAAAATTAGATTTTGGAACACCAAAACATGCATACTTTTTTTTTTTTTTTTTTTTTTGGCATTACAGGATTTCAAAAGAAGATTGAGCGTCAGTGAAAGGCACCAGAATTTAGTAGATAAAAACTGCAGCAAACAATTGAGTGTTGAGGCACTAAAAAAGATAGATAATCAAGTCAGGAATCAAATGGTGCAGAATGAAAATGAAGCCCGTGCTGAGCACAAGAGATTCCTCAGATTATTACAAAATGAACAATTTGAGTTAGATATGGAAGAAGCCATTCAAAAGGTAAGTTTTACTATTTATTCTTAACATCTTTTTCCTTTATTTTTCTCCTTGGAAACAATGAAAGCTTAACTGCTTATACTGGAATTGAGTAGGTAACACCATCAGACAAAGGATACCTCACTGTAAATCAGCCCAGTGAAGTGGTTAAGAGCTGGGGTTTGGAGCTAGATTATGTCTTTGAATTCTATTACTGCTGTATATTAGTTATGGAAACTTGGATGAGGTGCTTTTACTTTTTATGCCTCTTTATAAAATGGGAATAATAACAGTACCTGCTCCATATGATTGTTCTAATACTAAATGAGTTAATATGTGCAAAGCCCTTGGGATAGTGCCAAGGAGAGAGTTAGCACAGGTTTTATTTCATAAATATGAAATCTACAATTACTAACAACCAGTTTTCTTCACATAAATACAATTCTGTTGCCTTCCATAAAATTCTGAAGACAAAAACATAATACTTTTTGAATTTACTGAGATGAAATATGTGTATTATTAAAGTGGTAGAAAATGAACACTTATGTATTAGGTATAAATTTACTTGGTAATTTTTATTTTTGAAATACTGCCTTGAAGAATTCAAGTACAATTTATATGTATATAACTGCTAAAATATGGAGATAATTTTTCAGTGGAAATTTCTAAATATGTAAAGGGATGAGGAAGGTAGGAAAAGGGAAACTGATAAGCAATGAGTTCTTATAAAGGTGAAAAAGGTGTCTGATATTTCAGTATTTTTTGCATTCCTGTTTTAAGTTCAACATTTTGTAGGAGTTTGTGGGAAGTGGCAAAGGCAAGCTTTAAAAGTAGTAGCCATCTCTCTGAGTTCCAAATTACAGAAACCTAGACATGATTTTTTAATCCTGAGCAAGATCCCTGGGTTTAGATTTTTTCATATTTTGCTTTAAAGGTAATCCTAGATACCCTGTCAACTGTATTCTGCATACTTTAGTATACATCTTATAAAACATTTTCTTACATAATGCCACTGTCTCACCCAATAGAATTATTGATAACTTCTAGGTATCATTTAATACCCTTTCATAAGCAAATTTATGTGATTGTGTCAGAAATCTACTTTTTCAGGTGGTTTGTTTTAATCAGGGTCTACACAAGGTTCATACAGCATATTTGGTTGTTACACCTGTTAGGTCCCTCTTCATCTAAGGCAGCCCCTTTATCATCCTTAATTTTTTTAACTTCAGGTTTCTAGCTTGTTAACTAGGCTGAGTTTATCTGTTTACTTCCTCATTGGTTTCTTTAGTTTGTTCCCCTATCTCTTATATTTCCTCTACTTGGAAGTTAGTCTTAAAGGCTAAATGATTAGATTTGTATACAACTTTTTGGCAATTACTCCACAGATGATGCTCCCCTTGACATTGTATCACATCAGCAGGCACATGATGACTTTTAACAATGCTAATGCTGATCAGTGGTTGAGCGGGACAGCCTGGTTCCTCCATCGTAAAGATCTCCATCAGACTTTCATCTGTAGTTCAACAATGAATCTTTTCCTTCATTAGGGGTTACAAAACACTGATTTCTAATTTTGTTATTGCTTTCATATTTGGCTGAAATTCCTCCCTAAAGAACTTTCCCAAATCAGCTAGGGTTATTTGATAACCTAAAATACAGTTCTTACTGGAAAGAGAGCGAGTTAATTTTCAGAGTGAAAAATTGTTGCCTTAGTCACTTCCAGTTGTATCTGCCTATGTTGTGTTTTATAAAAATTTTGTTTTCTTTAGTTTTTTACTTTCTCTTTTTAAAAGTATCTATATGAACTTCCAGCCAAGATGGAGGCATAGATAGACACACTGTGCCTCCTCTCACAACCAAGATTAAAGACAAAAAAATATAGAACCAAAAAAAAAAACCCAATCAGAACAGATAGAAAATTGAATTGTACAGAAGTCCAGCGATTCACCCAGACCAGTAAGAGGGGCGGAGTCGGCGGTTGGCGGAGAGGGGTCGCGGCAGGGAAAAGCAGTGGCTAGTGGTCCCGGGGGGAACAGGTGGGGTGGCACACCCCAAGCAGCGGTTACCGAGCAAGCAGACCAAGCGAGACACACAAGGCGGCTGACCGCGGTCACACATTCGCACACAGATAAACCAGGTGAAAATGGGCAGCAGGACAGACTGCGCAACACAGGGCCCCAGTGCCAGGAAATAAAGCCTAAAAGCACCGATTGAAAACACTTGTGGGAGTTAAGATGCCCGGAGAGAATCCCAGCCTCACAGGATAGTTCGTTAGAGAGACCCACAGGGTCCAAGAACTTGAAAAGGCCCACGCACACTGAAGTCAGCACCAGAAGGGCCAGTTTGCTTAGGGAAAGCAGTGGAGGGGACTGGAATCTGAGAGAGAGTGGAGCAAGCGCCATTGTTCCCTCTCGGACCCCGTCCCCGCATCCAGCATCACAACCCAGCACCTGGGTTGCCCCGCCCTGGTGAACACCTAAGGCTCTGCCCCTCACTATGTAACAGGCGTGACCAGACCCCCAGAAAAAACAAAAAAGCAAAACCAAAAATGGTTCAAACAGGAGAACAGATCAAAGCCCCAGAGCTAATTCATCTAAGGGACCAAGAGATAGCCAACCTATCAGATGCACAGCTCAAAGCACTGGTAGCCAACCTATCAGATGCAGAGTTCAAAGCACTGGTGATCAGGAAGCTCACAGAATTGGCTGATTTTGGTCCCAAATTAGATGAACAAATGAAGGCTACAATAAGTGAAATGAAGAAAAACGCACAGGGAACCAATAGTGATGGGAGGAAAACTGGGACTCCAATCAGTGAACCAGAAGGAAGAAACAACCAAACAGAAAACAAGGAAGAAACAAGAATTCAAAAAAAATGAAAGGCTTAGGAAACTCCAGGACATCTTTAAACATCCCAACATCCGAATTATAGGGTACCAGAAGAGGAAGAGCAACAAGTGGAAAATTTATTTGAACAAGTAATAAAGGAGAGCTTCCCCAATATGGCAAAGGAAATAGCCGTCCAGGAAGCTCAGAGAGTCCCAAAGAAGGGGGACCCAAGGAGGAACACACCAAGGCACATCATAATTACATTAGCCAAGATGAAAATGAAGGAGAGAATTCTAGAAGCAGCAAGGGATAAGGACACAGTCACCTACAAAGGAGTTCCCATCAGACTGTCAGCTGATTTCTCAAAAGAGACCTTACAAGCAAGAAGGGACTGGAAAGAAGTATTCCAAGTCAGGAAAGTCAAGGACCTACATCCAAGATTGCTCTATCCAGCAAAGCTGTCATTTAGAATGGAAGGGCAGATAAAGTGCTTCTCAGATAAGGTCAAGTTCAAGGAGTTCATCATCACCAAGCCCTTTATTATATGAACTGTTAAAGGGACTTACCTAAGAAAAAGAAGATGAAAAATATGAACAGTAAAAACATAGCAAACTCACAGCTATTAACAACCACACCTAAAAGAAAAGCAAACTAAGCAAACAAATAGAACAGGAGCAGAAACACAGAAATGGAGATCACATGGAGGGTTAGCAACAGGGGAGTGGGAGGAGGAGAGAGGGGGAAAGGTACAGAGAATAAGTAGCACAGACAGTGGGTAGAAAATAGACAGGGGGAGGGCAAGAATAGTGTGGGAAATGTAGAAGCTAAAGAACTTACGACACAAGGACATGAACTAAAGGGGGGAATGTGGGTGGGAGGGGGTATGCACGGTGGAGGGGAATGAAGGGGGGAAAATGGGACAACTGTAATAGCATAATCAATAAAATATAATTAAAGATAAAAATAAAAGTATATGGATTTGTGAGTCTTTATAATTACATTTATTATTAATTGAAATTTTTTAATGCTCAAATTGTCCCATCTTTGGCCCATCAATGCCCTTTTATTGCTTCCATGTCCTTTTGACAAGACTCCCTTAATCTGGGATGGTATCCTTGCTTTGTGTTAGAACAAAATGATCCAGGCTAACTATGGAAAGCAGATTGCCCTCTCTCATGTGGGTGGGTCTCATCCAGTCAGTTGAAAGCCGGAATAGAACAAAAAGCCTAAGAGGAAACTCCTCCTTCTTGTCTGCCTCGCCACTGGGAGGGACAGCAGCTTTTTTCCTACCTTCACACTTGAACCAAAACATCAGCTCTTCCTGAGTCTCAAGCCTGCCAGCCTTCAGACAGGAACTACACCACCAATTTTCATGGTTCTCAGTCCTTCCAATCTAGACTGGAACTACACCATTGGCTCTCCTGACACTCCAGCTTTCCCTCTCACCCTGCAGATCTTGTGACTTCCCTGCCTCTGAAATCACTTGAGCCAACTCCTTATCATGTTGGTTCTGTTTCTCTGGAAAGTCCTGACTAATAGAAGGCAGCTTATGTTGTAAATTTCTCGCTTCACACCTGGAATTGGCTATTGTACCAAGGAGTTGTGTTGTCATTTAGTGGAAATAATATTTAGAGACAATTTGGGTGCTAGACATGCTTATTATTCTTGAGTTATCATTGATTCTGGGTCTTTTAGTGGACAGAACTGGGAAATATGCATGTTTTTAACTTTATTTTTAGATAGATTTATGGAAGAGTTGCTAAAATAGTATAGCGAATTTCTGTATATCCTTCACCCAAATTCCCTTTATGTAGAATAGTTATTAAAATGAGGAAATTAGCCTTGGTATAATACTGGTAACTAAATTACAGGATTTATTCAGACTTTAAATACTGATTTACATCAGTTTTTCTGTCAGTATCTTTTTTCTGTTCCGGGATCACAAACGGCATTTAGTTGTCATGTCTCCAGTCTGCTCCCGTCCATGAGTGTGCCTCACTTTTTTGTCTTTTGTATCTTGACAGTTTTAAAGAATATTGTTCATTTGTTATATTAGTTTTCTTTTTTTTAAATTGAATCTTTATTTTTTCCATTGCCATTTAGTCCCCTTATCCCCCACCACCCCCAGCAATCACCATACTATTGTCCATGTCCATGAATACTTAATTCCCTTTTGCTCAATCCCCCTCCCCCACTAGCTGCCATCCTGCTCTCCTTCTGTGAGTCTCTCCCCATTTTCCTTGCTAGTTCAGTTTGTTCATTAGATTCCAACTCACGTTGTTGCATGAATTATTCCTTTTAATTGCTGAATGGTATAGTAGTATTCCAGTATGTGGGTTTACCACTGTTTATCCATTCATAAATTGAATGAAATCTGAGTTATTTTCAAATCAGTTTTTGGCCATTATGAATAAAGCTGCTACAAACTTTGATTACAAACATTTGTATGAACATAAATTTTCTTTTCTCTTGAATAGGAATCTGGGAGTAAGATGGTTGGGTCATATGATAGGTGTGTATTTCATTTTATGAGACTGCCAAACTGTTTTCCAAAGCTGCTGCACTATTTTACATTTCCCTAAGTAATGTGTAAGAATTCCAGTTGCTTTGCTGCTGCTTTTTGTTAATTGAAATTTTTATTGGAATACTTGTAGATTCATATGTAGTTTTAAGCAATAATACAGAGAGATCCTATATTCTTTGTACCAAATTTTTCAGAATGGTACATCCTGCAAAACTAAAGTACAATATCACAAGATATCGATAATGATGCCATCCATCAGTCTTGTTCAGATTTCTCCAGTTTTACTGGAGCTCATGTTTCTGTGCATGTGTGCATGTGTGTTTAGTTCTATACAGTTGATCACGTAAGTTGGTGTATCCAGCACCACAGTCAAGATACAGGAGTTCTGTGACCTCAAGGATCCCTCATGTTCTTTCATAAGCAAACCCATCTATTTGTTCTCCACATTTACCTAATCTCTTACTTTGGTAATCACTAATATGTGCTCCATTTCTCTCATTTTGTCAGTTCAAGAGTCTTAAATATACAACTCAACAAGAAGACAAAAAAATTTTAATGGGCAAAGGATTTCAATAGCCATTTCTCCGAAGAAGATACACAAATTAGCAAGAAGCATGAAAAAATGCTTACCATCATTAGTCATTAGGGAGATGCACATCAAAACCACAATGAGATTCCACTGTAGACCCATGATGATTATTTTTTTATTGATTTGAAGAGAGACAGACATCAACTTTTTGTTCCAATATGTATTTAAGCACTTAATGGTTGATTCTTGTATGTGCCCTGACCAGGGATTGAATCGCAATCTGGTCATATGAGGATGATGCTCTAACCAACTGAGCTACTCCGCCAGGACAATTATTATAATTTTAAAAAAGAAATTGGCAAAGATACAGAGAACTTAAAATTCTTGCACATTGATGGCAGAATTCTAAAATAGTGTAATGATTGTGGAAAACGGTTTGGTAGTTTCTTAAAAAGTTAGATGTAGTTACTATAGTACCCAGCAGTTCCACTGAAGGTATATACCCAAGATAATTGAAAACATGTCCACACAGAAATTTTTACATGAATGCTCATAGCTGCATTATTCATGATAATAAGTGGAAACAACCCAGTTTCCCATAAGTTGATAAGCAAAATTTATTATATCCACACAATGGACTACTATGCAGTCATAAAAAGGAGTGCATTACTAAAACTTGCTGCAACATGGATTAACCTTGAAAACATTATGCTAAGTGAAAGAAGCCAAACACAAAAGGCCACATTTAAATGAAACACCTGAAATAGACAACTCCATAGAGGTAGAAAGTTCATGGTTGCCAGAGGATGAGGGCTGTGGTGGGCTCTTGGGTATGGGGTTTTTTTTTTGGGGGGGGGAGGATTGTGAAAACGTTTTGAAACCCTGAAAACTCCACACAAAAACCCACACATGGATGTTTGTAGCAGCTTTATTCGTAATTGCCAAAACTTGGAAGCAACCAAGATGTCCTTCAGAAGGTGAGTTGATAAATAATCCAGACAATAGAATATTATTCAGTGTTAAAAAAAACATGAGATAGCAAGCTATGAAAAGACATGGAAGAACCTTAAATATATTTTACTAAGTGAAAGAAGCCAGTCTGAAGAGACTACACAGTGTGACTCCAACTATCCGACATTCTGGAAAGGGCAAAACTGTAGAGACAGTGAGAAGATCGGTGCTTGTCAGGTGTTTCAGGGAGGAAGAGATGAGCAGGCGGAGCACAGAGGCATTTTAGGGCAGTGAAACTACTCTGCATGACACCGTAGTGGTGGGTGGATGTCGTTGCACGTTTGTCAAAACCCACAGAATGTACAACACCAAGTCTGAACCCTAATGTAAACAGTGGACTCCGGGTGACAATGACATGTCAGTGTAGGCTGGTGGTGACATGTGTGCCACCGTGGTGCAGGATGTTGACAATGTGGGGGGCTGCCCATGCATGCATGCAGAGGGTATATGGGCACTCTGTTCTTTCTGCTCAATTTTTCTATGAACACAAAACTCTAAAAAATAGTCTATTTATTTAAAAAGTCTGGAAGTAGGTAGTGGTGATGGTTGACAATATTGTGAACATACTAAAGGCCCAAGTTGTAAGTCGTGAAAGGTGGATTTTATGCTGTGGGAATATCTCACTGTTAAAAGGAAGAACATGTTCCAAGAAATTATTTAAATGGGATCAAACGGTATGTAACCTTTTGGGACTGGGTTTTTTCCACTCAGCATAATTATTAGAGATTCATCCATGTTGTTGCATGTATCAATACCCTAGTCCTTCCTGTCACTGAGTAGCATTCCGTGGTGTGGATGCACCTCAGTTTATCTGGCCATTCACCTGTTAAGGGATGTCTGGTATTTCCAGTATTGACTCTTAAATAAATCTGCTGTAAACACTTGGGTACAGGTTTTTAAATAAATGTTTTCATTTTTCTGGGATAAATGCTTAAGAGTACAGTTGTTGAATTGTATAGTAATGGCGTATTAGCTTTATAACAAACTACCAAACTTTTTCAGAGTGGCTGTATCATATTACATCCTCCACACAACAGTGTGGGTGAGTGATGGATTTCCTCATCAGCATTCAGTTTTGCCACTCTTTTTTTATTTTAGCCATTCTCATAGGGATGTAGTGATATGTTGTTGTAGTTTTAACTTGCATGTCCTGGTGGCTCATAATGTTGAACATCCATTCATGTGCTTATTCTTCCCTCGATGCAGAATTGAATCAAGCTTCTACATCTCTACCATTTTACAGGAAGTACAAAAGGGAAACAAGTTAAACAATATCCTCAGGATGCAATGAGTGAAATTCAGAAACAGAACATTCCATGGAAGATAGGTTCTAATTTCCACAACAAATCAGTGGCTTGGAAGGAAAAAGTGTATATATGGCAGGTGACTGTTGCAGAATCAAAGAGACTTAAAAGAAATAACTAGATGCAATATGTGGGCCTTGTTTGGATTTTGATTAGAACAAACTAAAAAAAAAAAAGCATCTTTGGGACAATTGAGGAAACCTGAATATGGATGAGGTATTAGACTTTACTAAGGAATTATTTTATTTAGACATTTTAATGGCATAGTTGTTATACAGGAAGAAATTCTTACTAGGTACAGATCCATACTCAATTACATACATGGTAATGACATTGCTACGATTTGCTTGAAAATACATTAGAGTCCTGGCAGGGTAGCTCAGTTGGTTGGAGTGTTGTCCCGTACAACCAAAGGTGCAGGTTCGATTGCCGGTCAGGGCACTTACCTAGGTTGCAGTGTCAATCCCTGGTTGGGGCATGTACAGAAGGCAGCCAGTCGATGTTTCTCTCTCACATCCATGTCTCTTTCCCTCTCTCTCTCTCTTTCTCTCCCCCTCTCTAAAATCAATAAATATATCCTTGGGTAAGGATCAAAAGTAATTTTTTAAATAATAAATACTCTAGGAAAAGGAAAAAGTAAGAGCGGCATGGAAGAGTGGAGAAAAAAGGTTAATGAAATACTGATAGTCACTGAAGATGAGTGATGGCTACCTGAGGGTGTATTTTAATATTTTTCTTACACTTAGTGATGTTTGAAATTTTCCATGAGAAAATATTTGGGAAATTATTTATTTAAATAGTTTGTATTTTAAAGTAAAACAAATAATTGATTGCTGTTCTAAAGGCACTTGCAGTTTTCTGATATAAACAAATTCAACCTTGATGAAAAAAAAAATCTGATTCTGGAAGATAAATAACTAAAGTTATGTATTTTTTTATTCAGGCAGAGGAAAACAAAAGATTGAAGGAACGCCAGCGTGAACAAGAAGAAAAACTGGCTGTGGAACTGGCAAAGCTAAAACATGCAAGTATAAAGGATGAAAAGATGAGGCAGCAAATAAGAGAAAATAGGTACATTGGTTTCTATAAATTTCATTTGTTTAGTTTTTATCTTTAAACTTTTATGTAATGCTTAGTACCTGAGAGTGCAATTTCTTTTTATAATTGTACATAGTTACTTTTGCCTGGAAATACTTACCGCTTTATATCCTCTATATATTCATTTGAGAAAAGAAGTTGTATTCCTAGAAGTAGTGTTAATATTTAAGGTGAAAAAAATCAGTTCCCTCTGCTCTTTTCTCTAAACATAATTTTGAAAATCACCTCTTACAAAAAAAAAATAGACTCATGGAAACCTACTCTTAAGAGAAACCTTAGGTGATGCCTCATTTAATTTTTATGCTCCTACGTAAACTGCTCACAGTGCTTCTGGAAAGTGGCTGGTCAGCGGTGGTCAGCGCCTCTAGTGACTGTGATAGGAATTTTCTTCATTCAGCCCTAACTTTGAATAATCTTTTCCCCCCTGTTGTCTCAAAATTAATTTCCCTGTAACTTCTACACATTTATCTCTGTTTTGCAATTAGATGGAAAAAAATTAGTTCTTCTTTAGGACATCCTTTCATGTTTATGAATCCATTAAATGTTTTCTTCTGTAAGTTAAATATCCTTCATTCCTTTATTTGCTCACCATCCAGGTTCTCTTCTGTAGATCTAAAGGAGACTATTGGTGTTCCTTAACAAAATAGTGCCCCACGATTTCTTTCTTTGTATCATTGCTCTCACTCCTGGGTACTGCTTAGTACCCCTAATAATGGGGCTACTAACCATATTGATCTAGAGTATGTTTTCTTAATATTGCCTAAGATCGAATTACTTTTTAGGGGCAACCATGACACCCTTCTGATTAAAACTCAGGGCTGACTAAATGCTCAGCCTGTACTTGCAGGTATATATGTGAATATACTGGAAATTTACTTTGATAGTTGTTGTATTTTATCTCAGCAGGGTTTCTGTAGAGTATGTTATGGCCATGGATGAGTTTCAGGGGTTTTGAGCCTCATTAAATTATATTTATATGGCCCTGGCTGGTGTGGCTCAGTTGGCTGGAGTGTCATCCTATACACCAAAAGGTTGGGGGTTCGATTCCAGGTCAGGCACTTTCCTAGATTTAGGGTTCCATCCCCTGCCAGGGTGCACATGGGAGGCAGCCACTGAATGTTCCTGTGCCAATGTTTTCTCTCACCCTTTCTCTCTTCTTCCCTCTTTACAATCAATTAACATTTTTTAAAAATCATGCGTTTAGCAAATAAACCCATGTGTATTTTTGTATGTCCACAGCTTTTAAGTTCTATAAGGGATTATTCCTTAAAAATGATTTAGAATTACTGCGAATGTTTAGAATGTCTTCATATTGTTCTAGTCTCAAATTATCCTTTTGGACCTTAACTCTCCAATCATTGTTAGCTATCACTTATGGTTTTATATTATCAGACATGTCTGTGTCTAATTCACTGATACAAGATTTAAATAGAAGAGCTTTCCACTTCTAGCAGTTGTAGACTAGGTGATGCAGATAAATTCTCTAAGAAGAAAGTATCTGGAGAAAGTGTAAAAGAACTAGAAGAGGAAAGAAACAGAAGGGTGAGCCTGGAGTTTGTAATCTGCTGATTCCCAAAAACAGTGAGTTAGGTGAAGCAAAGCTTGGCCAATAAGCAGATGCCCAGGTGTTTGGCATCATTCTACAAGTTGTTTGCTTCAGATTTGTGCACTGTAGTGTCTGTTTTATTTCAATAATACAGAATTTAATTAGATTTTATTAGATTGAAACAGATGAAGAGATAAAGTGTTAGCAGGTTAGTGGAAAGCATCCAGGATAAAGCCCAGAGAGACAAAAGGACAGAAAAATACGCTGGAGAACGTAACAGAGATAGGATGGAAAGTTCTAACAGATACACACTTTTAGTCCTGGTGTGAGACATGAAAGAGGATGGTGCAGAGCGATATTTGAAGAGGTTCTGGCCAAGAATTTCCAAAAATGATGAAAGACATAAAGCCACAGGTTAAAATACAATAAATTAAAAACTACACCTATACTCATAGTCAAACTTTTGAAATCCAACAGTAGAGAAAATCATGAAAATAGGAAAAGTAGCCACACAAAAAAAGACTATTACCTTTAAAGGAGTAACATGAAAAACTATGACTGCATTTTCAGCACCAAGAGTGGAAACTAGAAGACAGATTTAAAGGACTGAAAGAAAATAATAGACCATCTAAAATTCTATACCTTGTGAAAATTTTCTTCAAATTTAAAACAGAAGTAATTCAGTTGAGCACTCTTTCAAATAGCGTATGCTGTGTCTCAGCAATGCAAAACTGCTAAGAATATCTTATATTGACCCTCCTCTTCTTGGCGGGGGTTGGGCTTGCGGTCCCCATCCCTGTAATGTACGGAGGCAGAGGGAAAGGGCTCTGGCCCCCTCAGCGTCATGTCTTCGGTGCCGACGGTTTCCAGTCCGCCGGTTCTATCCTCAAGCGCTGGGACACTGGTTAAAAATAAATAAATAAATAAATAAATAAATATCTTATATTGTGCATATGCCATGATAAATTTTTGACTAACATGCAAAAATGGACTGATTTCCTGATGAGTGTGTTCACCAAATTGGCAAGTCTAAGGAAATGATTGCTGTGGTACTCAAAGTCACCTATATTAAGATTAGGCTGTTTACATTTAAAATAAATTTATTTTCAAAACTCAGGATAGCCCTGGCTGGTGTAGCTCAGTGGATTGAGCACCGGCCTGCAAACCAAAGTGTGGTGGGTTCAATTCCCAGTCAGGGCACATGCCTGGGCTGTGGGCCAGGTCCCCAGTAGGGGGCATGTGAGTTCTTTAAATATTTTGGATTTTAACTGCTTATTGGATGTATCATTGGCGAATATAATCTCCTATTCAGTAAATTGTCTTTTTATTTTGTTGATGGTTCTCTTTGCTGTGTAAAAACTTAGGTAACATCTCATTTGTTTATTTTTTCTTTTGTTTCCTTTACCCAAGGAGACATATCCAAAAAAAAAAAAAAATACTGCTATATTGCTGAGAATGATATTAAAAACTTTACTGCCTATATTTTCTAGGAATTTTATAGGTTTGGGTCTTACATTTAAGTCTTTAAGCCATTTTGAGTTTATTCTTCTCTATGGTGTAAGAAAGTAATCCAGTTTCATTTTTTTTCACATATATCTTTCCAGTTGTCAGCACTGTATATTGAAGAGACTCTCTTTTCCCATTGAATATTCTTGCCTCCTAGTCATAAATTAGTTCACCGCATAGGCATGGGTTTATTTTCAGGGCCCTCTATTCTGTTCCACTGATCTATGCATCTGTTTTTAAGCCAGTAACCATGCTATTTTGATTACTATAGCCTTGTAGTATAGTTTGATTTTGAGTGGCTTAATACCACCAACATTGTTCTTCTTTCTCAATATTGCTTTAGCTGTTCAGTGTTTTTTGCAGTTTTGTATAAATTTCAGAATTAAGTTCTGTGGAAAATGTCATTGGTATTTTGATAGAGATTGCACTGAATCTGTAGATTGCTTTGTATAGTATGGATGTGTTAATGATACTAACTCTTCCTGTCTGTGCGCACAGTATATCTTTCCATTTATATGTCTTTATCAATTTCTTTCTTCAGTGTCTTATAGTTTCCTGAGTACAGATATTTTACCTCCTTGGGTAAATTTACTCCTAGGTATTTTTTCTTTTTTATACAATTAAAATGGGATTATTTTCTAAATTTTTCATTCTAATTGTTTTTTATTGGTGTATAAAAATGCAACTAATTTCTCAATATTAATTTTGTATCCTGCCCCTTTACTAAATTTATTCTAGTAGTTGTTTTTTTTTTTTTTTTGGTGGAATCTTCAGTGTCCTCTATAGAATCATGTTATCTGCCAATAATGATAGTTTTACTTCTTCCTTTCCAATTTTGATGCCTTTTATTTCACTTCTTGTCTGATTGCTGTGACTGAGACATCTAAAACTATGTTGAACAAAAAATGGTGAAAGTGGATATCCTTATCTCTGATCTTAAAGAAAAAGATTTCACTTTTCACTTTTCACTGTTGAGTATGATGTTGGCTGTGGGTTTAATATACATGGCCTCTATTGTGTTGAGGTATGTTTGCTCTATCTCCACTTTGCTGAGTTTATTTTTTTTTAAATCATAATGCATGTTGGATTTTGTCAAGTGCTTTTTCTCGATCTGTTGATATTATTATATGATTTTTATCTTCATTTTGTTTAGGTAATGTATCAGGATAATTGATTTGCAGACATTGAACCAATCTCACATTGCAGGGATAAATCCCACTTAATCATCATGTATAACCTTTTAAATGTATTGAAGAATTCTGTTTGCAGTCATTTTGTTGAGGTTTTTGGCATCTGTGTTCATCAGGGATATTAACCTGTAATTTTCTCTTTTGTTAATGCCTTTGTTTTTGAATCAGGGCAATTCTGGCCTTATGAGTTTGGGAGCCTTTGCTCCTTTTAAATTTTTGGAATAGTTTCAGAAAGGATAGATATTAGATCTTCTTTGAATGTTTGGTAAAATTCACCTGTGAATTTTAATCTAGGACTTTTGTTTGTAGAGAGTTTTTTGATTACTGATTTGATATCATTTGTAGTTATTTGTATATTCAGATTTTCTGTTTCTTCCTGATTCAGTCTTGAAAGATTGCATGTTTCTAGGAATTTATCCATTTCTTCCAGGTTGTCCAATATGTTGGCATATAATTGTTCGTAGCATTTTCTTATAAGCATTTGTATTTCTGTGGTGTCAATTATCACTTTTTCTCTTTTATTTTCGACTTTATTTATTTGGGCCCCATTTTTTCTCGAGTATGACTAAAGGCTTATCAATTTTGTATATCCTTTCAAAGAACCATCTCTTCATTTCATTGATCTGTTCTATTGGTTTTTTTTAGGTTCTATTTTGTTTATTTCCACTTTGATCCTTATTATTCCCTCCTTCTACTCACTTTAGGCTTTCTTTGCTCTTCTTTTTTAGTTCCTTTAGATGTCAGGTTAGATTGTTTATTTGATATTTTTCTTGTTTCTTGATGTAGGCCTGTATTGCTATCAATTTCCCTATTAAGCTGCTTTGGCTGTATCCCTAGATTTTGGGACATTTTGTTTTCATTTTTATTTGCCTTAAGGTAGGTTTTGATTTCTTCCTTGATCTTCTTGTTAACCCACTCATTAGTTAGTAGCATGTTATTTAGCCTCCACATTTGTGCTTTTTAGGTTTTTTTTCTTGTAATTGATTTCTAGTTTCATACTATTGTGATTGGAGATTCTTGATATCATTTCAGTATTCTTAAATTTATTGGAATTTGTTTTGTGGCCTTGCCTCCAGTAAGGTCAAGTTCAGCCATCACTTTTGACCAGCTTGGGGCAACCTAATAGGAGCTACAAAGTAATCTGACTGGTTGCTTCTTGTTCCGTGCTTGAGATTCTTGTGAGAGGCTATGTTGTGAACTGAGCCTGGCTGCCACTGGTACAGCTGGAACCCTGTGGTGGACACCAGGATGTCAGCTGAGGTCAGTGCCATTCATGCCAGGCTTGAGGCTACCTAATGGGACTTATAATGCAAGTTGAGACTGGTCACTCATTGGGCCTGGCTGGGACTGATGAGCAAGAGGTTGAGGGTATGCTGAGGCCAGCTGTTGTTTTTCAGAGGTTCATGAAACTTTGAGAGATTTACAGAAGTCTGCAGCATGAGCAGAGGTAGGATGCTTGTGTGGAAAAGACAGTGGAAGAGGTTCAGGTTGGGTGTTTGAGTTGGATGAGGCAGAGTTTCAGGATATCACCAACTGGATAAATGGAGAGCTCAGATGGCTGGGTGGGAGCAGTGCTCAACTAAGAAACAATGGCACCATGCTCCGCTGGGTGGCTCAGTTGTTGGAGCATCATCCCATAAACCAAAAGGTTGCAGGTTTGATTCCTAGTCAAGGCACATACCTAGCTTCAAGGCTCGATCCCCGATTGCAGCACATCTGGGAGGCAACTGATTGATGTTTTTCCCTCACATTGTTGCTTCTCTCTCACATTTCTGTTTCTCTTCTCCCTCCTTCTCCTTCTCTTTCTAAAATCAATAAACATGTCTTTGGGTGTGAATTTGAAAAAAGAAAAAGGAAACTATGGCACCTGCCAGTGCTTCTGTCCCTGGAGAGAGCTGCCCTGACCCATTCCCCTGCAACTTCACCCTGAAAGTCAATTCAGTTCCTCCCTGTATGTCTCTAGTACTTTTGAGTCGCTGCACCTGCATTGGAGCCCTGAGCTAGTGAGTCCATGCATGGGCTCCTCAAGCAGAACATCTTGGTCTCCAGCAGCTCTGTGTCTCATTTGGAGCAATCCCCACTTCTTTTCATAGCCAGATGTTATGGGGACTCCTCTTCTGGGCACTAGTGTCCCAGCCTGGGACCCCTTGCTCCTCATGGGGAACCTCTGTAGCCATGATATCCCTCCCAATTCTTAATCACCACACTGTTTGTGGGACCTGCACTATCCATGTCTCCACCCTTCCTGCCAGTCTTGACATGGCTTCTTCTTTATATCCTTAGTTATAGGAATTCTGTTCAGTTAGTCATCTGGTGGTCCTCAATTATGGTTCTATAATTTAGTTGTAATTTTGAAATGGTCATGGGAGGATGTGAGTACAGTGTTTATCTACTCTGCCATCTTGATCAGAAGTCTCCTACCTAGACAGTCTTTAAGAAGACAAAACTGGAGACTTCTCCTCCAGGATCTGAGTACCTATTTTAAAGCTACAATATTAAAACTGTGGTTTTAGCACAGGATAAAGAAATGGATCAATGAAGTAGAATAGAGCAGCTCTTCTCAACCAGAAAATTTAGGCCATAACAACCTAAGGTTTCCATTACAGTCATACCTTGGACTCATCAGCTTCAGAACTCAATAAACCCTGTACTCACTGCATTTTGATGAGAAAAAAATGCTGCAGCACTCGGTGCTTGCTTCAGACTCATCACACTCACTAGAACTTGTATGAGTTCACTAGAACTTGTATGAGTCACAACAATGTCCCCCGAGAGAAAACGCTTCATCACTTGTCGCTTGCTCAATGCTCATCAACTTTGGTACTCATCATGAGCTCCAGAACAAATTAATGTTGAGTACTGAGATACTACTATATATGTAATGAATTAACTCACCTCCTATGGATCTAAAATAATATCAGCTATATACTGTCTCTAAATTAAAAATACAAATCACTTAATTTTCTGTGAGGCAGTTGAGGAAGGATGGGAAAAAAATCCAAAAATAGATCCATGCATGGATGCATACTTACTTTATGATGATGAAACTGACATTGCAGAGCATTAGAAAAAACAGACATTTTTATTAAAATGTACTGCATCAATTACATATCCACATGGAAGAAAACGTACTTGTTTCTCCCTTATGCCACACAGAAGTTAGCTCCTAAAAAACTGTAGTCTAAAAGTGAATGGTGAAACAAAACTTTGAGAGACTAATATATCTTTATGGAGGGGGCAGTATTTCTTCAAATATGGCATAAAAGTCATTGACAATGAAGAAAATATTGGTGAATTAGGATACATCTCTTCATCTAAAGAAACAACTATGAGAGTAACCACAGACTGGAAAGAGATATTTACAATGTATATAACCAACAAGAGACTGGTATTCATAATATATAAAGAACTTTTATACAACAGTAAGAAGTAGATAATCCAGTATTAAAATGGGCAAAAAGGGGGAGAAGATGGCGGCATGGTAAGAAGACGTACATCTCTTTGCCTCCCACACATAGGTCTTAAACCGGGACATTTTTCAATGCAGCACAGCAAACAGACACCAGAAACACAGCATATTTGAAAACAGATTATCGAAAATTGCAGTGGACGTTGAAAAACCGGACGGTAAGGAGAGTACTCCGGCGGTGCGGAGACCGGGGTCGGGGCCGAGAAACCAGGCCAGGGCTGGCCGTAAGACGCAGGGGAGGGAGCTGGGACATCCGCTCCCTGGACAGCCAAGCAGGGACCCGCCACGCCAGCATAAACCTGGCCGCTTGAATTCTCACAGACAGGAGTTAAGATCTCATAGCCCCAGGAGGATCGAACGCGGGAGCTGGAGCGTGCGCCTTTGTCTGCGCCCGCGCGACATTGTAAACAGCTGCTAGGGGATCGGTGCATCAGCGCGCCCAGGGAGACCTGGCACGACAGGGTGCACAGTCGCTGAGCACCATAGGGGTTGAACTGTGTTCGTGGGACAGTTGGAACCTGTGCAAGGAAGACTCAGGGAACATCGGGACTTGTGGGCGCGTGACCACAGTTCGCGCCTGGGTCCCTGGGCAGAGAATCTACGGACACCTCTGAGGACAGTAGGCCAGAGAAAACTGAATGCTGAACAAGGGAAAAATAAAAAAATAAAGAACAATACGGTCACCCCTCGGCCACTACAGTCTTCAAGACCAGAAAAATCAGCTTGGCAATATTGATAACAGCAAGAATTAGCGGTTTTGGTGTTATTCAGTTTTTTAATTTTTTTGTG
>PVKU01005915.1:0-113887 GCA_004027475.1 Anoura caudifer | reverse complement strand
TTTTTTTTTTTTTTTTTTTTTTTTTTTTTTTTTTTTTTTTTTTTTTGGTCTAGTCTCGGCTGTTACATAGTGAGGGGTGGAGCCTCAGGTGTTTCTCAGGGTGGGACAGCCCAGTCACTGGGTAGTGATGCTGTATGTGGGGGCGGGGTCTGAGAGGAGACAATGGCACTTGCTTTGCTCACTCTTGGATTCCCCTCCCTTTCACCGCTTCTCCTTTGCCTGGATTATCTGCCCCTGAATGTGGGACCACCCGGTCAGCCAGCCGCCCTGTGCCGCCTCACTGGTTCTGCACAGTTGCCACCCCGTGCCCGGGTTCTGCTAGTCACCGCCTGTGCACCTGGGGTCTGCCAACTGCTGCTGCCTGCATGCCCGGTCCGCACCTCTGCTTTTTCCTGCCTCGACTCCGCCCCTCTTACCGGTCTGGATGAATCGTTGTTGGACTTCCAAACAGTTTGATTTTCTGAGTTCTGGTTGTTTTCTTGTTTCTAAATCTTTGTTGTCCTTAATTTTGGTTGTGAGAAGAGGCACAGTGTGTCTGCCTACGCCTCCATCTTGGCCGGAAGTCTCACTTTGTGTATTCTTAAGTGCTTTCATTAACTCACCTGCCTTTGCCCATGACCTGCAGACACTGACTCCCAAATCTCTATTTCTAGTCCCAAATGCGAGCCCTAAATCCTCCACAGATACTGCAAACACGACATAAAGCAGGATTCACTCTCACCATCCCCAACTGGTATCTTCCTTTCTTTATCTTGGTTAGGGGCACTGCTGTTATCAGTCCTTTGCCTTTACATATGTGTTTCTGTGGCAAGAAAAGTGTCCACCCCTTTCCTTCCTTTGGAAATATCTAATTCATCCCTTAACATTTTACTTCAAATCTCATTTCCTCTGTGAGGACCTGTAACTGCCTCTGGTTTTCCTGTTGGAGTTCCGTACTGTCTTCTTTGGTTTCCGTTATGGTTCTCACCCATCCTATAAATAGGTTTTTGAAGTCTACCTTCTGCAGTAACTACAGGTGTGCTGCTAGCAGGAGTTGTGCTGGTGCTGTTTCGTGGCCTAAGCCTTGCCTTTGCATGGTTCCCATCCTGAAATAGGCCCGCTTTGAACAGAGTTGAATGAATGGGCAGGTGGATGAATGAATGGAGGTGTCTTATCCAACCAACACATATGGGAATGAAGGGTGCGGCTTTAGTGCTATATCATCATCTGGTGACGACATTCACTTCTGTTGAACTGGTTCCTATTTGTATTCTGGTACTGAAAGTGGAATTACTGCCCATAGCACAGTAGCTGTCTTTTTTTTTTTTTTTTTTTTTTTTTTTTTTTTTTTTTTTTTTTTTTTTTTTTTTAACGCTGTCTATTTTTCAGCGGCTGGGGGATGCCAATCGTTGTCATAAAGCAGACTCAACAGCCCTGCTCCAAGTGACCTGATGCGGAACTGTCTGGGCTGTGGGCTGGAATATTAAATGACAGTGTGTTTCTGCAGCTGGCTGAGCCTCTTGAGTCACAGCCGCAGTAAAAACATTTTAACAAAATTAAAATGTCCGTGGGGGAGGGGAAAGCAGAGAATAAAGAAGGTTGGGCAGAATGGCAAGAGAGACAGTGGTGTTGCCTAATTTCTATATTTAGTTATAATAGCAAAGTAGAGACTAAGACTGAGAGGTCTACATTTGGGATTTAAAATAGTCTAAATATGCTCCCCATCGAATTGAAAACAAAGATAAGAATTTTTCCGGAAAATGCATACACTAAATTGAAAGGGGCCATGGGGCAAAGAAATAAAAGCTACCTCCTGGGGAGAGCAAATTGAAATAGATCAATTACCTCTTGTCACTTCCTATTTCCAAACTAATGAATTACTTTTTAAAAAGCCTGGCTCTGTGCCCTGCTGTGTTTGGCACAAAGAAGGAAATTCCTGATGGGTCTCTCATGCAAACGGGGAATGGCCGCAAGGACAAAGTACTGCTGCTTCATAGGGAATCAACATAAATTAGCTCTCGTTCATATAGAGAAACTAGAACTTGAAAAACCTTCGTGGTGAGCTAGAGCCCTGAGGAGCACACTGTGTTTTACTTTTACTCCAACAAGTATTTTCAGTGTTACCTTGAGCAAAAGGAAGAAAAGGGATCTAAAACCCCTGAAACGTAAGGTAGCTGTCTTTGGTTTGCTCCATTAAGAAAGGAAGAAATCACTTGCCCCGCTGCTTTCCAGGCCCTGGGGGCACCGGGGTGAGTTCGATGAGATCTCTAAACTCACCCACAGATGGGAAAGGAGCAGCTGGAGCCAGCCGTGAGGCAGCACAGGGGGTCAAAGAGCCCGAAGGCCGGAAGGACAGCTGCACCGCAGCAGGGATTAGAGGAGGTTGCTGAGCTCAAGCAGGAGATAACACTGGCAGCCTGGGTGAGAGATAATGAAGTTAGTTGAGCTAAGCCTAGCGAATGGATAAATTAAAGCTCATCAACCAACGTGAGTCACATGGTCTGGGATACGAGGTATTCCAGGACACAAGTCATCGGAAACTGGGCCTTTAATTTATTTTGGCATGAGGTGGGGGTGGAAATGAATAAATAAAATATATTAGAACAGTGCTTCTCAAACTTTAGTGTGTACAGACATCACCTGGGGATTTTGTTCAAAATTAAATTCTGAACAGAGTCTGGAGCAGGGCTTGAATTCTACATTTCTGACCAGTACCCGGGAGACGTATGCTCCACGGACCACACTGTGAGTAGCAAGGCATCAGGGCATCCTACAAATAGTTTAAAGATTTAAAAAATATTCTTAGCCTGATGAAAGAACCTGGGCTTTGAAGTCAGAGACCTTTAGATTTTGTGTCCAAGACTCACCACTTACAGGTTACAGCGGCCCTCTCAGTCCATTTCCACCGGCAGTAATAGCGTCTCCTGCGCTGGAGAACAGGGTGAGGGTTGAGATAATGGGTGTAAAGAATTAGTAGCACAATGTCTAGCTCATAGCAAATGCTTAGTAGATGTTAACTATTATTATTATTACTATTAGTCTGTAAAAGAGTGTTCCACAGATCCCATTATCAGAATCACTGAGGTGTTAGATTAAAACGCAGATACCTGGAGAACGCATTGAATCCACTGAACCAGAGTGTCTGATGGAGGATCAGCATTTTTAAGGAACCCCTGCTGGAAACTACATGCACATGCGGATGAACCTGGTCAAACCACTTCCAAAGAACATTCAGTTAGCATGCAGTGCCCAACCCTGGCTTCCACCATGACCTGGCTTCCTGAGCGGGTGAAAGGTGAAAGGCAGCGTGGCCAGTGGGCTCCAGAGATGGTACCACTTTTAGTGGTAGAGAAATTTACGCTCTGCTTCACTGTATTCCTTGTCAGGGAAGAAGGGCGTATTCCAGGACAAAGATTGTCATTCTGAGCCACCTTCTCCTCCACCGTCATGCAGGTTTCTTGTCATAATAAGTTAAAGAAAGTACATCTTTCCAGACCACTTCTGGGCAAAGCTGACTCTGGACTGAATGTCAAAGGTGTTCTGTGTGATTTCTGAGGCCTTTCCACTGCTTTTATCTTGCCCTTTGCCCTATTTCTTAGACCCACCTTCTCTCCTCACTGGTGCCTTGTGCCACCTCATTCCTCTAAGTCCCCAGGGCGGCTTATGCTCCCTCATCTACCATCTCCTGCCTCCTTCCTGCCTTGCACACTAACTAACAACTTCAGTGTAGGGGTAGGGATAGGGAGGTGAGGAGGTGGAGAGGTGTACATCCTTTAGATGAAACTGATTTCGCTGAACCAAAGTCCCACCTACAAGGATGTGGCCCAAATCCGTAACCAGAGGGACCGAAGGCAGTACTGCCAACAGACAAAGCCGGGACTTTACTTAGGAAATAAGGTCAAATTTGCTCTAACACATGATTAAATGACCAGTTTCCCAGATTTACTGAATATAACAGGTACCTTCAGTCTAGAAAAAGGCAGATAAAACTAGTTGTCTACCACTGCCTTAGAAAAATCTTAAAAGCAGTGCAAAATATCAAATAGTTTGATATTTGATCAAAATATCCATGTTGATCAAATAAATTTCTCAAAACCTGTGGGGGCCAATTATGCATTTTCCAAAATCTCTTGCACATGTCATGAATTAGGCAGTCAACATATTATTTGTTAAATATTTATTATATGGTAGACATTGTTCTAGGTTCTGGGAATGCTACTACATAATATTTGTTTATTTTTAAATGCAAATAAATAAGTTAAATTAATCGTAGGCAATTATAGAATCACATGCTATAATAAGTGCTATGAACAAGAAAAATATAGGATAATGTGCCCTGGCTGATGTGGCTCAGTTGGTTGGAGCATCATCCCATAGACCAAAAGGCCGCAGGTTTGATTCATGGTTGGGGCACATACCCAGGTTGTAGGTTCAATCCCTAGTCCAGGCACGTACAAGAAGGCAACCAATTGATGTATCTCACATCGATGTTTCCCTCTCTCTTTCTGTCCCTTCTTCTCTCTCAATAAGCAATGAAAAAAATGTTCTCAGATGAGGATAAAACAAACCAAAAAAGGGTAATGTGACTGGGCATTGTGTGGAGGTGGCTGGGGGAGCCTGCTCTCCAGGGGTAGCACTCAAGTTAAAAGGTACACAGGGGGAATGTGGTAGCCATGTAAACATCCAGGGGAAGAGCATTCTAAGCAGGACAGCAATGCAAAGACCTGGGGAGAGGAACTAGCCTGGCGTCTCTCCGGGACAGGTAAAGGTGCCGATACATATCTACATTAAATATGTGCATATTGAATATCTGCTAACAGACATGATTGGGAGCCTCATCACAGTTTGAACAATGGCATTAGCACATGATCAATTACTTAATTATTTTTCTTTTAATTCAGTGAGTATTAAGTATCCCCCAGGTGGCACGCTCTATGCTAGATGCAGAAGGTGAGAGATGCTTCCGAAAGTGTCTGCCCTGGGCCGCTCAGAACTGGTGGTGGAGACAGGCAGGTGCGTATTTAGAGCTACTTCCCATCTGAGTTACAGCCCCAGAGTCAGTGTCACAGAAGGCTGTGGAGGCTTCGGGGAAGGTCTCACTCCTCCAGGAGATGAATGGAAATCTTTTACATAAGAAGTGACCTCTGAATTGAGCCTTTAAAGATGAATAGGATTTAATGAGATGAATTGTTCCCAGCAGTACTGTGGACTAGCCATTATGAAAAATCCTCCAGTTACAAAACAACAAAACTGCTGAATTACCCACGATAAATACCCTTTGAAAACCAGGAATGTAGAATGGTGAATTAGTGCTAAAGCCAATGTTTTATTGAAGACCTTTATCAAAACTAGGAACCCAGAGCCCTGGGATGACGCTGGGGTGGGGGGATGTGGGGAACAGGACACAAGAGACAGTCCGTGATGCCACAGGTGGGGAGTTGGAAGTGAAATGGTCCACACGAAGTCAGAATCGGGAAGGGCCACACCCTCCCCAAAAAGGTAGGAGAGAGAATGACACGATGCTGTATATAGAGAACCCTAAAAATTCCACACAAAAAAAAACTGCTAAAATTGATAAATGAATTCAGTAAAGTAGCAGGATACAAAATAAATATCCAGAAATCAGTTGCATTTTTATACACCAGTAATGAACTAAAAGAAAGGGAAACTAAGAAAACAATCCCATTTACAATTGCACCAAAAAATACCTAGGAGTAAACCTATCTAAGGATGTAAAAGACCCGTACTTGGAAAATTATAAGACACTGAAGAAAGAAACTAAAGAAGATACAAATAAGGTGGAAACATACCGTGTTCATGGACTGGAAGAATTAATATCATTAAAAAGTCCATACTATCCAAAGCAATCTATAGATTGAATGCAATTCCTATCAAGATTCTAATGGGTTATTTCACAGAACTAGAACAAATATGTATATAGAACCACAAAAGACCCCAAATAGCCACAACAATCTTGAGAAAGAAGAACAAAGTTGGAGGAATCATGCTACCTAATATCAAACTATACCATAAGGCCATAGTAATCAAAACAGACACATAGATCAATGGAACAGAATAGAGAGCCCAGAAATAAACCCACACCTTTATGGTCAGTTAACATTTGACAAAGGAGGCAAGAACATACAATGGGGTAGAGACAGTCTATTCAATAAATGGTGTTGGGAAAATTGTACAAACACATGCAAAAAAGATGAAACTAGATCACCTTCTTATACCATGCACAAGAACAAACTCCAAATATATTAAAGACTTAAATGTAATACTCAAAACCTGCCTATACTGTAGCGGGGTGATTCAAGGGGCAGACAGAGTGAGAACCATCATCACCAAGATCTCTGCCATCCTCCTCCTCATCCTCTTTCTTTCTCTCTCTCTCTCTCACCTGAAGACAGATGATGGCCATATTCTTATATGCTCTTGACTTTTTTTGACCATTGCTGTAAAAATTTCTCTTGCCCCCTTTATGCCCTATGGCTTGATTGTCTAAGGAATTCATTCATTCCAAGATATTTTGACCCCCCCCCCCGGCACTGGAGGCAGGTCACATGGCCTAGAAGCAGGGCAGACAGGGCACTTCGCCCCCTTCGACGCCGCATTCTGCGCAGTCCGCTGTTCCGCCCTGTGCCCTGCCGGATGTCCAGGGGCGGTCAGCCTCCAGTTCCTGGGACTCCTTCTTTTCCTAAAGGTTCCCAGAACTCAGTCAATTTCCTAAAGTCAAACTTAAGAAAACACATGTGAGTAACGAACCCCCATATTAGGATGTATAATGATTAAAACAGCACTTACGCAGGACTTTCTAATTGAAGGGATCGTTCCAAGCAGTAGACTTGTGCCACACCGAAGCCTTGCAAGGTTCCCTCCCAAACAGTTCATTCCTCGATCTAATGTCTCCCAACTGTTTGTTTGGGGAAGTAAGTTGAGACTTTACTTATGTATCATTTTGCTTAAGATATTAGATTTGGGACATACATAAAAAGTTTTCCTCAACAAACTACAACACAGGAAAACGTGTGAGGAGGCCGTCCCTCCGCGACGGTGGGGAGCTGAAGGACAAGAGGTCTTCTTCTAACAGGAACCCGTCACCAGGGAAGTGGTCTGCCCGCTGCCTCCCTCCCTGGAAACCCTTCCCTGGGCGATATCACCCGGAGCAGAGGGCGAGGGAGCCGCAGCGGGTGGGACCACCGACCCCGACTTGGTTCCCGGGCATTTCCACCACCCCAATAACGGCTGCCTCTGGGCGGGAGAAGGGATGCTTCATGAGAAAACCAGGATATCTATCAGTGGTAGAAAAAAATACACTGAAAGAATGCCCCGCCCCTTTGTCTTATTGATCAGTCTGAATTTGATGATTCAAGTGGTTCCAGGAAGCAAGACTTAGGACGTCAATCTGTGCAGCGACTCGTTTCGGCCTCGATTCCTTACGCCTGGCTGCGCTCAGCAGCATCGCCGAGGCAGGTGGGGTCGCTACAGCATCAATTCCACTGCTTATTTTGGAGCCACGGAATTCTGCCAAGAAATTCTACTGTATCCTTAAAGGGATGAAGACGGCTCTGACCCACATCATTTTACTAACCACTGTTAAGCTTCAGGTTGGAAGTTTGGTGAGAAAATAAGGTCCTCGGTGCGTCTGCCTGTGTCTGTACTTTCAAGGGTCAAAGTGGTCACACAACTGCATTGAGTCTTACTCGCTAATTGGCAGCAAGCTATTTTAAAGAGCTGAAGTAACTGGGCTATATTTTCAGACGTTTTAATTCGAAACTAAGCAAAATGTCTCTTATTGATGTCTTCCTTAAAGTCTTTTGATTAAAATTATGAAACAGTCACTTTGTTTTTTAATAAATGCCTGATGATGATAATGGCTTATTTCTAAATGAAGACTGATTTTTAAAAAAGATTTTATTTATTTATTTTAGACAGAAGGGAAGGGACGGAGAGAGGGAGAGGAATATCAATGCGAGTTTGCCTCTATGAGCCCTCAACTGGGGACCTGGCCCTCAACCCAGGCTTGTGCCCTGACTGGGAATCCAACCGAGACCCTTTGGTTTTCAGGCAGGCACTCAGTCCACTGAGTCACACCAGCCAGGGCAGATTTGTGTTGTAAAAAGCAGCACCAGAAATTGTAAGGTCAAGATTCGGATCACCAATTCCAACAGGGGGACAGTGGTTCCCACACCACCAAGCAATTCTTCGACACCAACTGGGTGTCCTGCAGTTGAGCTCATTCGGACACTGTCTACCCCTGGATAAGGGCTCCGCCCTACAAGACTGCCCCACCCCACCAACTGCCAATGGAAAGTCCAGGTTATTTATCATGTGTGCTACTGACTTACCCATGATAGATCAGAGGTTCCAACCATCTCCCTCTCCCCACCCACCTTTGGGCTGGATTAATTTGCTAGAATGGCTCACAGAACTCAGAGAAACAATGTACTGATGAGATCACTAGTTTGTTACAAAAGGATGCAACCTAGGAACAGCCAGATGGGAGAGATGCATAGGGCAGGGCGTGGGGAAAGGGCACTGAGGTGTCATGCCCTTTCCTAGCCCACCTCTCTCCCCAAATCTGCCCGTGTGCACCAACCTGGAGGCTCTCGGAACCCTCTGCTTTAGGGTTTTTATAGAGGCTTCATTACAGAGGCACAATTGATTAAATCATTGGCCACTGGGGATTGATTGGAACTCCAGCCCCCTGAGCCTCCCTGGAAATCAGGGAGTGGGACTGAAAGTTCCAATCCTCTGTTTCCAACTGGCTCTTCTAACAAGCAGCACCATCCTTAGGTGGATCCAAAAGTCACCTGATTAAGCTAACAAAAGATGCTCTGACTGGCGTGGCTCAGCGGGTTGAGAATTGGCACCGAGAGGTCGCTGATTTGATTCCTGGTGGGGCACATGCCTGGCTTGCAGGCTAAGTCCCCAGATGGGGGCGCACCAGAGACAACAGATCAGTGTTTCTCTCCCTTTCTTTTTCCCTCCTTCCTAAAAATAAATAAATAAAATCTTTTAAAAAAGATAGCAAAAGACACATACACTATTCTCATTACTTAGGAAATTTCAAAGGTTTTAAGAGCTCTTGCTAGAAATGGGGACTAAGGCCAAATATGTATTTCTTATTGTAACTCATACTATAACAGTAGCCTTTTGGGGTCCATAGGATGTAGAGAATGTCACCTTTAAGTTTCCTCTTCTTGGGTGGGCCCTGAGGTTGGTTTTGTCTCCTTGGCTTCGGAGGCTGGGAACTTAAGACTAAGTGTTTGGCATCAGTGAACACGCTGAGCACAAAGGGTTCTGGTGCTTAGGTACTTTCCTTTGGATGTAGGTTCAGGCTTCCCCCCCACCCCCCGAATTTAGCATGGCAGGTCCTGCTGTCTTTTCACTTCTTTACTGTTTTTTAAAAATATTTTATTTATTTATTTTCAGAGAGAGGGGAAAGGAGGGAGAAAGACAAGAAAAGAAACATCGATGTGCGATAGAAACATTGACCGGCTGCCTCTCGCATGCCCCCAAACTGGAGACCTAGCCCACAACCCAGGCATGTGCCCTGAGTGGGATTCGAACCAGCAACCTTTTGGTCCTCAGGCTGGTGCTGAATCCACTGAGCCACACCAGCCAGGACCTCAATTCTTCACTGTTTTTAATGTAACTTTAAAGAAATTGTATCTAACACTTTTCCCTTTAGAAACATGGATGGTCCTTATTATCTAGTCCATCAGTCATGGAAACTGAGTTTCTGTTTGTATAGGCTGTTGCAACACACAAACCATCTTTCTACAATATTTCCTTTGAATGCCCTGGTCAGCCAGCGCAGTAGCAGAAACTCAGAACTGCAAGCTAGGTCTGGACTGCATCGTTTCATCCAACAGGCAACACATTTTCGGAAGCTGGCTCCCGGGTGCCCAAACCCCAACCATTAACATAAACAAATTCAATTGTGAGCTCATCCACAAGGATGTTTTGGCAGGAAGATATGTAGGGCGGACGTTCCCTGAGAGCTTCATTCCAAGATGGCACGGGGCTTGCAGAGAAACATGAAGGACCAGGCAGAGAGAGAGAACCTGGGCGGAGTCAGTTCCAGCAGGTGATTTTGATGGAAGCCGAGGCAGTTAGAGGGAGCCATACATATCCAGTGATGAGAGAAGTTAGCTAACTCCAGCTACAGCTGGGGATATTGGTTTCTGTTTAAGCTAGGCTTAGCAAGCAGGAGACCTGAGCCTTGTTTGAGAAGGAGAGAGACTGGGTGGAAAGCAGGATGTGGCCATGGCTAAGAGAGCAGAAGCAGGGCCTGTGAGAAATATTTGCTAATCCAGGGGTGGAGTATTGGGGATACTTCCCGTGAGTGCTCAGCTGTCATGTTTTCAGAAGCAGAGGGCCGGGGCAGGAGGGTCTGAATAGCTTAGGGGAGACCGAGGGCTTGGTCGGCCAGAGCTGTTCACCTGTATTTCTCTTCTGGCAATTTTCCTCAGTTGTCAGTGGCTTTTCCCCTCTGCTGTGTTTTCTACCCATGTATGTCTCCTCCTCTCTGCTTATCAAACTGTGGCTATAGACAGAGGTAAGATTTGATAGTGGACACTAATGATCAGTGTGCTCCGCTGTCATGCTTCTCCAAGAATACGCACATTTCTGCTGGGAAGTAGGAACTGCCATAGGACAAGGGAACTTCTTCCTCAAGTGTCCCTTTTGTTTGGGAGAGTTGAGACACTAATATTTTCTTTATTCAAAGGAATCATCTACCTTACAGTCCTCTACTCCCCACTTTCTTTTCTTATCTTTCTCCAGGAGATTATAGAACGACCAGGACTTTGGTTACCAGTATATGCGGTGAACCTCTGGTCTGCATGTACAGCCTGGAAATCTTGCCTGGGCTCCAGGCTCCTACGTATGACTTCCATCTGAAGCTTTGAATGTCTAAAACTCAGATCAATATCTTCTTCCCAAAGCATAGATGTTCTCCTGCATGCATTCATTGATCACTCACTCATTCATTCATTCATTCATTCACTCATCCAGATAGTTGTTGGGCTTCAGGTACTACATTCCACTAGGTACCAGAAATAATCACAAGCAAGATATATATGCTTCCTGCTTTCATGAAGCATCTAGTCCAGCGAAGTATATTCATAAGTAAAGAAGAAAATTTCCTAAACCCAAAGAATATAAATTTCCAAGTTTAAAAGACCCACTGAGGGACTAAAGCAATATGTAAAGAACTTAACCAATAAAATAAATATGCTAAAAATATTAAAACACTTGGGACAAAGAAAAAAATCGGAAATAAGGGGAGAAAGTCCATATTCAAAGGAACAGGAATAGAATGAGAGTAAGACATTCAATACCAACCCTAATTATTTGAAGACCATAGAAAAATGCCTTCAACATTGATGCACTTATTTGTAAGGAAGAAATACTATATCCTTCAAACTATCAACTTATATTAACTTCTCCAGAGAAACAGAACCAAAACGTGTATTTGTATAGAAGGAAATTTGTTTTAAGAAATTGGCTTATGTGATTATGAATGCCGGCAAGTCCAAAGTCTACAGGGTGGGCCAGCAGACTGGCGACCCAAAGAACCAATACCGCAGTTCTAGTCCGAATGCCACCAGGTGGCGCAATCCCCCTTTGCTTGCAGGAAGTCAGTCTTTGTTCTAGTTAAGCCTTCAACCGATTGGATAAGGCCCACCACATTCTGAGGGCAATCGCTTTACTCAAAATCTACCTATATAAGTGTTAACATCCAGAATAGTCTTCGACACATATTTGGGCACTGTGACCCAGCCAAGTTTACACATAGAATTAACCATCACAATGAAGAATAAAATATTTTCAAACATTCAAAGCCTCCCAAAATTCACCTCTCATGCACCCTTTCCTATGAGCCTCTTAGAAAGCTTCAGCAAAACAAGGGAGTGACCTGAGAAAGAAAATCCCTGGACCTAGGAAAAGGTTCTAACACGGGCCAGTCTCGGGATAACAGCTACGGAGCAGGCGGAGAAAACCCCCCGGGCAGGTGGGAGCAGCAGGATGGTGCTGCCTGGGGAAGGAAACCAAAGACAGATTCTCTGATGTTTTCTCATATTTTTTCTGAGTCTCTAGGGGATTGTTATTAAGGGCACAGACTCTGGAGCCATACTTCCCGTGTTTAAATCCTGGCTGGGTTCCTTTGCCACTAGCTGATGCTGGGCAAGCTACTTAATCTCTGGTGCTTCAGTTTCTTCACATGTAAAATGGGGACGATTATTGTATGTTTTACTGGGCGAGGATGGTGGATGGTCAAGATGACCTAGGTCAAATTACTCAACACCCCCAAATCTCGGGGGCTGAAAAACCACAAAGGTATTTTGCTTTTTCATGCTGCATGTCCCTGAGGGTCGGCGGGGGCTCCTCACTGTCCTCACTTAAACAGTCTCCGTGTCTGGATGAGTCTCTGTCACCCAGAATGGTAGTGTTTTCTCTGGTAGGGGGAGCAAAAAGCAAAGGCTCCTGTCCAGAAATAATGTCATTTCTGCTCACGTCCCACTGGCTGAAGCAAGGGAATGGGCAGGGACATGCAACCGGACCTTATGCCCAGCGGGGGGAGGCCTGGGATGTTGAAGGGTGCGCCAAGGACTCTGGTGGCACCCACATCCTCCCATCTCCGGAAGGAGTCCAAGGCACTAGGTAAGAAGTGGAGCCGAACCACCTGAAAGGAGGACAAATGGTTCCTCGAGAAGGGAATAAGGAGAAGGCCAGAGGAAGGGAAGGGGGCTGTGAGCACAGGGTCATTGGCTTTGAATTTTGAGAGAGAGAAGAGAAACGAGAGTGTTCCTGTGAGACGTGGGAACTTGGAGAGCATGAGAGAAGTCTGAATTTGCAGGAACTCTGGCTGGGTGGTGTGCTGCCTACTAATGTGTATCAGAGAGGCACTCTCTAATAGCTCCTCGAGAAATTTTAACAGACTTTCGTTACGTTTCTTTGAGCTGGAACACCAGGGTAAGATGGGCCCCAAGGGAGCCCACGCATGAGCGTTAGCAAGAGAACCCAAGGAACTTGGGCCTGGGAAGCAGGCTTCCCTGCACTTGCCCTGGGAGTCTCTCCTCTTTCATCACCCTGCTGGTGGGGTATTCTGGTAGGAATTTGAGAAGCTCAGATAACAGGTTTTAAAACATTTAAGTATTTTAAATGCATCTAATCCAATTTTGATGTATCTTCTTATACTTACAGTTCACTTAGAAAAGTCCTTCTTTCCAACACTCAATTTGTCCTACAAATGTATTGTTTTTAAAGTATTTTCCATGATTCCGAAAAGAAACAGAATGGAAATTAGGTTCTAGGCTCACTATTTTAAAATGCATTTTTTAAAATGCCTTGGCTGGTGCGGCTCAGTGGATTGAGTGCAAGCCTGCAAACCAAAGGGTCGCTGGTTCGGTTCCCTCTCTTTCTCCCTCTCTTCCCTTCTCTCTAAAAATAAATAAATAAAACCTTTTAAAATTAAAATAAAATGTGTTTTTAAATAAACTTTATTTTGGAATAGGTTAGACTTACAGAAAAGTTGCAAAGATAGTAAGTTCAGAGTTCCCACGTACCCTACGCCCAGTTTCCCCTATCGTTAAATCATACATCAGTATATTTGTCAAAATTAATGAACCAATAGATATACATTATATTAACTAAAAGTCCATACTTTATTCAGATTTCCTTAAGTTTTTGCCTAGTTTCCTTTTTCTGTCCCAGGATCCCACACAGGAAACCACATTAGATTCAGTCATCATGGTATCCTCATTATATTTTGATAGATCTCATAGTGATTCACTTGTACTGAAAAGAAAACAAATTGAATTCAGGGCTGAGGGAGAATAGAGATTTAAAACTCTCCAAGAGAAAACAAGATCGCCCCCTGGTGTTGAAATAGAAAGTAGCATCTTGCCCTGCTGCTGTGGCTCAGTGGGTTGAGTGCAGCAGGCCTGTGAACAGAACGCTGACAGGTCCAATTCCCAGTCGGGGCACATGCCTGGGTTGCAGGCCAGTTCCCGGCAAGGGACGCACCAGAGGCAACCATACATTGATATTTCTCTCCCTCTCTCCTTCCCTTCCCCTCTAAAGATAAATAAATAAAATGTTTAAAAAAATAAATAAATAAATAAAATCTTAAAAAAAAAAAACCCAAGAAAATTGCACCTTGACTTTTCAACGTAGTGCTAATGCAGAAGAACCAACCCTCCTAGAAAAGTTTATTTTGGAAATCAGAGTTTAAATATCGATAGAAAGAGAAGATACAATCGGTTACTAACGCAAATGGCAAACAGCTTCAACAACAGCATGTTTTTGAAGAGAGAGGGAGCCTTGGACCTGGCAGGTGTTCAGGTAAAAAGCCTGTGGAGCTGACGCAGGCGCCTCCCCTCCGGGGCCTGCTATAGTGCCCCTGCTCAGCAGATAATCAAAGCCTGGAGGAGCGGTTTTCTGTGGGGTGGCATTCTTCAGATTCGTTAATCAGGATTAACAAATCTAAGAGGCAAGCATTCAATCCTTGGGCCTGTTGTTACCTAAATGGCTGTCTACTTCCCTGGTCTTTGCTGAGCAGCACTTTCCCCCTTCCCTCCTGCCCCTCCCCCAATGACTGAATATCAGATTTCTGGCTATTCACACGTGTGAACATTATGAAAAATCAGAAAGTGTGCCAAAAGAGGCCTGTGAAGTAACAATCCTAAAGACAGAAAATCAGACAGTAGCCATCCATATAGAAATAGACATAGTTAAGAACTTATAACTTTAATAGGATATTCTTATATGGAATTCTAATGATTTGGATTATTTGATTTGGGTCGACAGGAAAAAGAAACCCAGCACATTTGCAAGGATGGCTTCAACACTGGCTTTTGGGCAGCAGAACTGACAACTGGTAGAGAGAGAAGAAACACATCTATTAAACACAGAATACAGTCGTTGATTTCCCTGATGAGTTTAAATCATCAAATGGCATTCCTATTGCAACCAACACCTTCTGTTTATGACAGAATCAGAAAAAAATTTTTGTTAAAAATGACTGAAATTTAAAAAGGTTTTAGGAATTTAGCTGTTTTTATTACTTAGAAAAGTTATTTGTGTCAGACCTTTAGTTGCTGGTTCAACATCCATCTGCCCTTTTTTCCCACTAACAGAATTTACTAGGGAAGGCAATGTACTCAGCTAAATACGTATGAATTCACTCTCCCAGCTTCCTTTGCTGGGAGATGCTTTGTAAGTTTTGGACAATGATATACAAGCAGAAATCTGCTGAGCCTCTGGGAAACTTTCGTTTCCTGATGCAAGGTTGCAGATATCCCTTGCACTGCCTCTTTCCCCTTATTTCTGACTTGAGTAAAAATGTGATGGCTGGATCTGCAGCAGTCAAATAGAACCACGAGGCAACAAGCATGCAGACAAAATTCAAGTCTAAGGATGGTGGAGCATAAAGTTAGAAAGAGCCTGGTTCTCTGAAATTATTGTTGAATACTGAATGAATACCACCAATAACCTAATTTGGAGTTCTTGAATATTTATATATGCTCCTGAAAATTTAAGTTCTGTTACCTAAAGCCCAATATATATTGATCAATTAATATTATTCCTAAATATTTTTATTATAATCATAATTATTAATGTTCCTGAGGCCCAGGCACTATGTGAAGCTCCTTATATGCTTGGTCTCTCTTTTTTTAATCTTCACCCAAGGACATGTTTAGAGAAAGGGAAGGGAGGAAGAGAGGGAGAGAAACATTGGTCAGTTGCCTCTTGTACATGCCCTGACTGGGGACCGAACTCACAACTCAGGTGTGTGCCCCGAGTGCGGATGGAACCTGCACTCTTCGGTCCATGGGATGCTACAACCATCTAAGCCATACCAGTCAAGGCTGTGCTTTGTTTCTTTTAATCTGCACAGCAAATTCAAGACATAGATCTTTACGATCAAGCCCTTATTATCAGGGGTAGAGGGAGATTCTGAAATCTGATTGACATGATAAGTGGTGGAAAAAGGTGGACCCAAGATGGTCTTCTCTGTTCTGCCATGTGCTCAGATTTCCTACAAGTGTCAAAGACCACCATTTATAATTTAAAAAAAAATATTTATTTATTTTTAGAGAGAAGGGGAAGGGAGGAAGAGAGGAGGAGAAACATCAATGCGCAACAGATACATTGCTCAGTTGCTTTTTGCATACCCCCAGATGGGGACCTGGCCACAACCTAGGCATGTGCCATGACTGGGAACCTGAGACTTTTCGATTTGCAGGCCGCACTGAACCCACTGAGCCTCACCACCCAGGGTACCATTTATAATTTTTATAAATACATTTTATCTTCAGGATGTAATTTTCTGTTTCTTTCTTTTTTTTTTTTTTTAGTTTAATAGACATTTATTCGTTTAGTTGAACCACCTCTACCCACAAAACAGTTTAAGTTTTTCAGTGGAAAGGAATTTATGTCTGCTACATGTTTTCCGGAAATCATTTAACTGAGCCTTTTAATTCTCCTGAAGAAAACAGGAGAAAAATTGGTTCAAGGAAACCAGCAGTTAGATTTGGAAACATACTACCTGTTCTTAAGTCAGCAAACCCGGAATGGAAACCGGGGCGATTCCTCTTCTGTGTTTACTGCACGCTCAGATCGACACTGGGAAACAGAAGCCTACTGTACTGGCAAACGAGGTGGTTAGTGTGCTTTACCAGGAAGGGGGGCACACCTGGAGGCCTGGAAAGTTTATGGCATGGTAAGGTTTTGGGGTAGTTTGAGCAGGGCTGAGAAAAATAACTGTAGGCCACGATCAAACTAAGCAATGAAGTACTTTTAAATAGAGCTCACCAGTTTTCCCTAAGGTGGCTAGTGGCTTCACGATGGGACCTTGGAGACCAAGCCAACTTTGCTCAGGTTAACCAGGACCTCTTCCATTCGTAGGCAAGCCCTCTTGCCAACAGGACTCATTGTTCCATTCTCCTAAAAATGGGGGCACTCTCTTAAACTTTTCTCCTTCAGAAGTAGTTATGAAAGAAAGAGAAAATCCCCCTACCAACCAACATGCTGTAGCTTCCAGTAGCTCTTTCCCCCCCTGGTCTTTAGGGGTGTCTCATTCATAGATTTTCCTCAGTTTCCTCTGGTTTAACTTGTCAGAAGAGCCAGGACAACAGCACTTCTGCTGGCGCCAGGCCAAGGAGGGAAAATGGGGAGCTCACCCCTTCCTGGGTCCCTTCTGCAGGTTTGACTCTCCTCCCCAATCTGCCTGCTTTTTCATTGTCCTCAGGTAGCTGCCTTTTGCATTTTGTCCAAAATATTTAGTTGTTGTAAGTGGGAAAGACTTCTGAGGGCTTACTCCACTCGACTATGCCTGAAGTCCAAAGCTGCATTATTTTTAAGAGACCCAAACTGGAAACAACCCAACTAACTGTCCTTCAACATGAGAATGGACAAATTGTGATACATTTACACCATGGCAATGAGAACAAACTATAGCAACATCATTAACATAAGTGAATCTCACGTTTTTGTTTAGTGTCTGAGGAAAAAAAAACACATTTTTAGCCTTTAATTAAAATAAAGTAGGCAGAAAAAACGTGTGTGGTTCCACTGATACGAAGTTCAAGAATGGGCCAAACTAAATTATGTTAGAAGTCAGGATGGCTGGCTTTGAGGAAGGTAGGTGTGCTTAGCAGTGGGCAGCAGGGCAGCATGTCAGAGCTGGGCAGCCATGCTTGCCTAGCTGGTGGTTACACGTGTAGTCAGTGCTAATTCAGGGAGCTGAACATTCATGGTGTAACCTTTCCTGTGCATATTTTATTAGTTAAAATTTTTTGAAAAGTCGACTCTACCTCCTGAGGGCAAATGACCGAATCTTAGCTTAAGTCGACCCGCGTACTTAAGGAATTTATAGCAGGGTGCTCCGTGGAATTCAAGGGTGGGCCTTATGAGCAATTCAGCCAAGGGCTCAAATGCAATCAGAAGCTTCTCCCACTACAAATGTTTCTTCCAGGAAAATAGGACCGCTGACAAAAAACAATCGCTTTATACAGCGCGCACTGAGATCTCTGTGGTGTGCGCCCACTGTTTCGTTTGCCCACTTACCGGGGATGGCCCCACTTTCAGGAAACATGGTCGTTCCCTCCTTCCGTCCACAAGGTTTCCATAAGAGATACAAGGTTTTAACTCCAGTCCCTTGGCCACAGTCAATTAGTCCAGGGATGGCGCCTGACCTGTGCTGGGGAATCCTACTCCTAGAACTTTAGCTCTTGTGACCATGGTTCTATTTTTGAAGACACTCATGGGGCACGGTGCAGACTGTGCATTTTAACAGCCTGTCAGGTGATCCTAAAGTTCGAGAACTCCAGACTACTTTGATCCTGTATTTGGTTTTGCCTATTTTTTTAAAAAAATAACTATTTATTTATATTTAAACAGAGGGGAAGGGAGGAAGAGAGGGAGATAAAAATCCATGTGCCAGAGGAACAACAATGGGTTGCCTCTTACACGCCCCCAGCTGCAGGCCTGGCCTGCAACTCAGGCATGTGCCCTGACGGGAACTGAACCAGAGACCTTTTGGTTCACAGTCTGGTGCTCAATCCACTGAGCCACACCAGCGAGGGCTGTACCTATCATTTCTTCAAAGGCATTTTGTTTTAAAACTGAAATTGTATTCAACCAATACTGTCAATTTGGCTTGGTAGACTCTGGTGCAGTTCAATAAAATATGTTATACAAGGTTCTGGCAAAAATAATGCCCCTCTTTATTACAAAATCATAAGCATGTAATTCTGTGCAGTATCACACTCAACATTACAGTATCACCCTCAAGCACACTGTATGACATTTTAGGTGAAAAGTTCAAATTAAAACTATAAATTATCACAGCCATATACTACCCTACCAACCACACTCAAACAGGCATTACTTCTGCCGAACCCTGCATGAAGAACTATGGTAATAGAGGTTTGGTAAAGTTTTGGAATGAATATTTCTATGCTTTTCCTGGAACTGATTTTTCAGCAGTAGAATCCATTTATAAATGATGACAATTGTGACATCACAGTTAACAAAAAATTACTTTCAACCATGACTATGATGCCCAGATTCATTAAAAAAAAAAAACAAAACAAAAAAAAAACACAAAAAACCCCAAAGACAATCTCCTCAAATTTAAGTGATTGATTACCCATGGAATTAAGTGCATTTCCTTCATTATAATTTTCTATATCTCTCTCACTTTCTGTAATAAACAGTTTTTATAGGAAAAACCAATTGATGGTATAAAGATACAAATAATACATATATTTTTTTTTTTTAAATCAAGGAATGCCTGCAATCAGGAATTAAAAATCTGGGTCAAGCTTTCAATAATTAGTGCAGGCCTCTGTTTAAAAGCAAAACATATTTATAAGGGAAAAATCTTTCCTCATCTTAAATAGAAAACTACCCTTCCACTTAATACTCTATAACCATGTTAGGTCAGCACTGAAATATTTATTTCTAGATTGCAGGATCCCCAGGTGAAATGCAGGATCATTTTCACCTTTATGCTTCTTAATGTTTTTATTTTTTATCACTTTCAAAATCATAAGAAATAATGCTTTATTTTCTTTTTTCTTTTTAAAAACAAAACTTTAAAGTTACCCAGTGCAGATAAAGAATTGGTTTGAAATTGGCACCCCTGAGCACAGTTTTAACTGAGTTGTGTTACGTAAGGTGCATGAGTGCAATCTGTTGTTTTCAGAATAGTAATCAGAGGGCCATTTCATTCAGTCTCCTCAGACTTATGTTTAGGATCAGTCAAAATACAAACTACATCAGGGGTTGCCCACTTTGGCTTCACACCCAGGGAATGCCCTGCTTGCTCCCTCCCCAGGTTAGTTTCTCCAGCACTTCCCCTGCTTTTGAGCCTCAAGGTGAACTTTGGTACAGCAAAGACTTCTCAAGAGCCTCCGTTTGGGCTTTCCTGTTGCACTGGCCTCGAACGAGTTTAAGTAAACTTCTCATTCATTGATTTGCAAGTATTTTGACATTTATGGTAATTTTAAATGGTTCGTGAAAGTGTTTAGGTTGACTTGGGAGAAAAATTAAAACATGAAGGCTTTATCCCTCACTATTGAGACTAACTGTAACATGGAGGACAGTAAAAACTTCCAAAAAGAATGTAGGGAACTAATTAAACTGTACAATTCCTGATTTTTTCCCACTTATCCATGAGAGGAAAGATGCACATGATCAACTAAATTAATATCCATATTGCTTTGAAAATATATTCATTTTTTCTGCCGGAAATTCTCACAAAATCGGCATTTTACTTATTTCACATATGCTATATCTTTTTCTAACTCGACATCAATTTACAGCGGGTGAAATAGTTCTAGGAACATACCAATTTTGAGTAAACTGTAAATTTAGCCCAAATAATCCACATATGAAATAACCAGGGCAGAGAAAATATAACATGATACATTCCCACTTCATAAAGATCAAATATGATTTGGGTTTGCGTGTTTGAAAAAAATCAACTAAAAAATTCATTAAAACCAGCAGGCAACTGGTGACAAGTGGCAGGGAGGGTAGGGGGAATCTCACCATATCCAGAAATTAATAAAACACTTGAAAAACATATACATTTAATAATAAACCTTATGGTCAGGCTGTTTATTAAGGAGGCAACCACACATACAAGTTCGGCCATAGAAATGTTTGCCCATCCAACTTCACGTGACCTGAAAGGGCCATGCGTAATGTCAAAACTGATGTCTGTACATTCGATAAAAAGTTAATTTAAACATACACAGTCTAATCATTCTAGAGTTATACAAACATCTGGGGACACATGTATCTAATTTCCTTTCAAAAAAACTTTTTTTATAAAAGTGATGTATTGAGATAATAATTTTAAAAAGTATCTGACAATTATGAATGGTCCCAGTTTTACAAAATGTGATTTTCAGGGAATGAAAACTGAAAAAAGTCAACTCTTCAGAGAGTGCTGTATATTACAAACAAGTTTTGTAGAAAAATGATTCAGCAAATGCTTGAGTTAAGAATATTTATATTTTTTCCAATTTTTACACTTTTATTAACACACAAAAAAATAACATTCAAACACTGAGAAAATTAAATAACTTTGGAAGCAGAGCTCATATCTTTCTGCTTACATATAAGTGACAATTCTGGGCTGTTGGCACAAAAAAAATAATCAACATTCATAAAACCCTTACTACTATATATCAAACATAAGTTAAAATCATAGGCACTAGTTTATCAAATCCACATTTCTCCTGTAAGACTAACCACAGTGAATCCTTGGATTTTCCCAAATAGAAAAATTGGCAATACACAAAGGCTTTCTGGTAAAAAAACAATTTTTCTTTTTAGGAAACTAAAAGCCAATAGTCTGTGGTAGTACAACAGCAGGTAAAATAATACTTTACCCAACTCAGATCAAAATACATTTTTAACGAGTGATGAAATATTTTAATTAAAAAAAATAGACATTTTTTTTCTGATGCAGCCTTTTAAAAACAAAGTTAAATAACCTGAATATTCCTTTGAAACTGATAATCTAACTTAAAAATGTAATGGGTGTTTCATAATAGTTAAAATTCATTTTAATTACTAGATTGCAGCATATATATATTTCTTTTTTTGCAATGTTGCATTGAAGACTGAGACCTATTTTGTTTTGTGTAAATGTGGTTTTAAAAAGAGACAGTGGCTAGTTCATTCTTTCACTTAGATTTTTACATGGGATACCCCCTCACACACCCAAAGCAGATGTTTTCTTGATCTTCTCTGAAAAGCAACATATTCTAGTTCATCATCATGTGGAATTCTGGTGCCATCGTTTCCTGAACCATCCCCATCACCCTCAAATGCAAGGCTGGAATCTCTTCCCTGCATCACACACGGAAAGCCATCAGCACTGGCAGCTGGCCTGCAGGACTCCCTGCTGGTCAGGCTCATAGAGACCCCTCGGTGTCCCTCATGGCAGAACAGGGGTCTTGGTTTTAAAAGTTCTATCATTCTCTCAATGCGTTGACCTCAATGCTCTCCTGAATATCAAGCTTCCCATTTCTCAATTTCTTTTGCCAACTTACAGAATGTCTTCGACTAACAGGAAATAACTTATGTTCAAATCTCTAAAATCCTCTAGGTGATTTGATTGCCAGTATTTTAGAACTATTCAAAATAAATATTTAAAAAATGACCTCTCATTGTGAAAAAATGAGAGGCCTGCTGTAGAGGACCTTTTAGTCTGGTAACAGCTTAAAACAAAAAGAAAACCCAACAACAACGAAGTAAGTGACTCCCAGGTACACATACAGGCCATTACAGAGCGAGTATTTAGGGTTAGTCACATGTAGTCACATGTACTGGGTTTCATTTGTTACCAAAAATGCAAAAATTGATGTAAGGCAGAATCAAAGTCAAAAGGGACAGTATTTTCAAAGGGTGTTTTACACAGTCACTCAGTTTACAGTGGATCCGACTGGGCAGGACTCGGCAGGCCGCGCTCCTGCCTCGACACAGACTGCCGTATCATTCAACAGCAACAACACAACTGTCATTGCCAGAGAGTCTGTAAGTGCATAGAAGTTCCCCTCTCTCACTGTGCGGTTTTGTCCCAGGTTGTAAGCACTGAGGTGGTGTTGTTTATATCAAGAATAAAGACACATACTACTTGCTCTTTCCCGTCATGGAAACATGCTGATAAAAACAAGCTCTCTCAGTTCCGTAACAGATGACAGCATGAGGAGAAGCTGGCTTCAATAGCAAAGGCCGTCTTTCCTGAGCCAGGAGCTACAAAGGTTAGAAAGATTGTACGACTGACACTAAGCCCTTCTGGTAATCGGAACAGACACACGGAATCTGATGTGTCAATGCGACAGGGCGGACACACGCTGTGACCCTGTCCGGTGGGGCTGACATGTGAGCTACCGCCGGAACTTAGGAATAAGCAAAATGATGTTTTTTTTTGTTTTTTTTTTTTCTGTAATGAATCTGCACAAATAAGGTATGGAACTTCCCCAAATTTAGATACCATGTTTTCAATCTCTAGTCCCTATCCTCCTTCATCTCAGTCTAGTTTCTTGGAGTACCAGTAAAATACTAGTGGAACATTTTAGATAATTAATCAGAATATTAGTTCTCATCAACACAGATATTTATTGATACCATAGTATACAGTAAATTAGGTTGAACGTGAAGTTTTGGATAGCTTGAATTCACCATTTTCTTGTGTACAAGGTACTCTCTCACTCATAAGTGGGCATTTTCTCTTTGGCATCCACTAGGTTTTTTTTGCCCAGATATTGGCCTCTGTCAAATATTTAAAAATCAACTTAGTTTCTGTTCAACAAAACTATAAGTGATTCTATGGAGAGTGATTGTAGGATTACCAAACACATCTGATGTTAAATGTCATTAAAGTGCTGATTGATCATCTCTGTCAGTTTGTGCTAATTAAGACAGAGAGGGATGGGATTTTATAAATCCCAAGAGTCTCATGTGAACAGTCTGCATATAAAAGTTGTCGGTTAGCCTGGTGAAGGGTACCCATGAAGCTGTGGACCTCTGCATTCTTCTCTTTGCTGGTCAGTAACAGCCATCTTTCCAACTGTCATCTTTCATGCTACCATAGGTTTTTGGAGCTGGCAAGGATCTGAAACAAAGCAATTTGATAAAGTGATTTGCAGGGCTTCGACTGAACATCACCATACCATGCCCCACACAGGGTACTTACTCTGCAGGACACCAAAGCCAATGAAGGCCGCCCCAGGGGACTGCCGAGACCAATGTTATGCACACAACCACCCCACACTCAGCATCTCCACGACATTGCCGTTCTACTTGGCATCAGGTGACCTCACTGACCTCTTTTTGTTAACACAGCTACTAGAGTAAAAGAAAAGACTTTTACTCATCTTTTGATGAGTAAAAATAATAAAGTCTCATCTTTTCCAGCCACATGGATTACCAACCTTATTTACCTCACTAAATTGCAATATTCTTCCCTGAAAATAGGAGTAACAACAGTACCTACACTTTTAATGTTACTGCCAAAATTAAGTAAGATATACACGATACTTAGCAGAGCGCACAACAGAAAGCTGCTGTACTCCACTACTGAATGCAGAAACACAAGAGATTTATGCTAGAATAACAAAGTATGGGCAGTTGAAATGCTTATGGGATGAGCACATTTTTTACACGCAAATAAATATTGAACACTTAATTTTGACACGTAAATCTACTGACGTGGTAACCACATTCTTGAAAGGTAGATAAAGATTACAGGTGCATGGTTACCCACCTGGTTGGGCTCCGAATTACCTGACGATTAAACAAACAAAACCAGCATACCCACAGATTTTGGTCTTCATCCCAGACCAACTCTTTGTCAGTACATTTTACGCCTATATGTTTACATAAATTCCACAGAAGATTCTGATTTATGGCAAGGTTTGAGAATCACCTTCCTGGATTATACTCAGATTTGGTAGCTAGAAATCTTAAATCTCACTCTAGGTTGTAATATGCCTTTACTATTGTAGGAGGTCTCTGAGGTGCTTAATAATGTCAGATATCTAGGCAAATTTAATCTTAACCAAAGTGATATAATACCCTAAATGTCCCAAGTAGGGTTTTCTTTTAAAACAATAAAAAAAAATTTTTTAGTCAAATTGCACTAAGACTCTAGTGAGAACCCAATTAGGACTCTCTAGGGTCACTATCAAATGCAAAGGTGAGTGTAATACCAGTCTACCCACTTCCCTCTGCTCAAGAATGTTGACACAGAGCATTTACTACTCACCTTCGAACAGGCTGTGCAAGTTTGCTGCGAGGCACTGGTATACCCCCAGCAGAAGGGGCACTGGGTCTGGGCAAGCCACTTCTCATCACGGTCGTCCCTGCAGGTCTGGTTAGAGTAGCACTGTTGATATTGCTGGGAGGATTCGCTGGGACTGTGTTCTGAACCATAGGAGGCCCAGGTGAGGAGGTGGTTTGTGTGAGCTGCGTTGTTTCTTGGCTACCAGGAGAACCAGAGCCATGGTTACTAAATGCTTTCACTGGTTGCCGGAGAGCCAAAGGAGATGGTGCTGCAGGGGAGCGGAATTTGCCTGGAGAAGGTACTGCAGAACGGCAAAGAAAAATCAATGTTTTCAGTGGAAACGAAGTGTAAGCGAAACCAATGCTTTATGTAACACTTGGAAACCGGGCACTGGTACACCTGTGTTCACAAAAACTCATTCTATAGAAATGCAAGGAAGAGAGAATATTTCTGGGCTAATAGAAAAAAGTGATTGGTAAGCCCCAAATAATCAAGTCCTTCCTCAAAAAGGCTGACTACCAGAGTGTTGACTAGAATTTAACATACACTTTCCCCTTAAAGAAACATTCATGTAAACATGTATCAAGTACCTGGTAGGTGTGTCTGAGTCCTGTATCACCTACAATGTCACTTGAAAATTAGAAGCTAAACATTATTAAGAACAAAAAACCAAAATTACTTCTATTGTTGTGTTTCACCAAGTAGGGAAGTTATAAATCAATCTACTGGCATATCAAAAGGTATATGAAGTCACATGAAAAAGATGGTGTATTTTTCTGAAATGGCAAATCTATTAAGTGTTGAGAACACTTCTATATTAAAGCAAATACTGATATATGAAAGAATAATATGTACAACTTGCATTATTTTTTAAGCCAAAATAAGTTCAAATAAACTTTATTACTGTGTTGGTTCCTTGGCATTATAAGTTCAGATCTAGGAAACACATTCATCCTTCCCTGTTTATTCTGTTTGGATAAAGGATCTCAGAAAGGATATCAGTTTTAGTTTCTTCAAATGCCCATGGATGGCTACACATAATGTAACCTGCTTTACCTAACAAAGAACTGTGTGTGTGTGGGGGGGGGAGGGTGCTTCAGAGAAAGTGGGAGGAAGGAGAGAGAAACGGATCACAGGCGGGCAGAAGCCACCGTTTCCTCTCAGCCTCCATTAGTTTGGGGAGGCTATGAGTGAAGGGAAAGCCTGGGCCAGCTACTTGGTCCTAAAACTGTAGAAATGGATTATTCTACAAAACTCTATCCCTCTCACTTCTAGTAATCCAAGGGAAACAAACAGCAGCAAGGTCTACCAGAGCAGGGAGCAGGAGAAGCAAGAATGGATGCATCTGGCCACTACTTTCATCTGGTGCCTGAGAGGGATAAGCCTTGGCCTCAAAACTCCAAAATAGGGGAATTCACCTCCTACCATCCTTTCAATAAGGTTTTTTTATACAGAGCCTCCTTCCTTCCTGGGTGACCTCCCTGCCCTCTGTCTGATTAGAGCCCCAAATGTTGGCATCTCTGTATTTAAGACATACTAGGCGCTAGTACTTGACGTGTTCAAATTATCTCTACTTAGCTCCCGAAACTCAAAGGCCATGATTCTCAAATTCGACTGTGCATCAGAATCCTGAGGAACTTAAAAAAAAAAAATTATGGAAGTCCAGGTACCGCCCCCAGGGAATCTAATCTAGAATAGAACTTAAATCTTAATTTTAAAGCCATCACAGAAGGTTTCTGCCATGAAGGCAAAACTGGGAAGGGGCTTAACCCCTTGCTGTGAAGTCCTGTAACATTGGACAGAACATAGAAAACAGTCTTCAAACACTGGAGCACAGGCAGTACAGGCCTGTAATCCCTGGGAGAAGGAAACTGTATGTGGTGTATGCCCTGTATACCCTGTTTTTTTGGGGGGGGGTGGGGGACTCTGGAAACATGTTTTGTACTGCAGAGCAAGGAGAAAGATCCGGAGCAGATCAGTTACCTTCCTGAGTTATCTTCTGAAGGCAACAATCGGAATTTGAGAGGCAGGGTACTTTAGAGGAGGGAGCTTCAGAAGACCTCCACAACTCAGCTTAGGGGTCTGCCTGATGTTTGGCTGAATACCGAGCTGCGCACACACCAAGTGAAGCTCCATGAGACTGGGCAAAGACGGACTGGAGCACTGTAAACTCAACAGTTTCCAAAGCTCACAGAGGACCAGGAAATGTGAGTTTCATCCTGTTAGGGAACCCTTGCTGAACATCCAGGAAAATCAACAGGCACTCCAAAATAAATAAATTAGCCATAGAATAAAGCTACTCTAAACCTACTTTAACAAAACTTAAAAACAAACCTTTAAAGCATGGGTTAGCAAATTACCAGCTGTGGGGAAGTCAACTGTTTTTGTAAATGAAGTTTCACTAGAACGTGGCAGCACCTGTGTGTCAATATATATCGTCTATGGCCGCTTTCTGCTACGAGAGCACAATTGAGCAGTTACGACAGAAACCAGTAACCCACAATCCTAAAATATTTCCTCTGGCCCTTTAAGGAAATGTTCACTGATCCTCGCAATAAAGGAGCAAACTGATCCATAAAGAACTGCTTGCCAAAACAAAGTCCAACACTACCTGAAAGAAGATAAAAATCCAGCACAGATCATGAAACTTCATAATGTCCACCATTCAATAAAAAATTAGTAGCCGTATAAAGAAGTAGAAAAATGATAACAAATCAGGATACCAATTAGTCAATAGAAACAGACTAAAAAGTTACAGGATGACTAAATTAGCAGGCAAGGACCTTAAGAGAACTAATACACATATGCTTGAGGATACAAAGAAAAATATAAACATAATGCAGTGAGAAAGAAAATGTTTTAAAGATATAGAGCTTTTAAAGATGAAAAGTTTACAATATATCCAAAAATACTTAGTTCACTGGAGAACAGGCACCTGAAGACATCACAGTCAGAACTATCTACACTAATTAGAGCACATAGAGAACAGATAGGCAAAAATAAGATGATAAAGCCTCAGTGGCCTACAGGTCAATATCACATGGTTTAACAGAGAGGGAGGGTATGAATGGGACAGAAAAGATATGAAGAAAAAAATTTTCTTCCAAATTTGAGGAAAACTATAAAGTCACGTAATCCAAGTAGTTAAAAAAAACTACCCAATCAAGGCAAAAATCAGAGAATACCACACCAAGGAATACCATGATTAAATTTCTGAAACAGAACAATGAATATGATAATCTTAAAACTTAAAAAAAAAAAAAAAAAAAAACCAAAAACCAAACAAACAAAAGAAACAATCATGTCCTGTTATAGAGTTTTCTCTGGTAGAAAATGGAAGATGTCCTTTCGGCCCAAGTGCTCCTGAATTGCAAATGTCATGATCCTCACAGAAATATTCTTTTTTACCTTACATAATCCATCTTCCTCTTTCAATAGGTGACTATAAAATGTTTTCTCAATGCCATGCTCTCTAGTTCCACCTCTGCCTCCCTTGCCAGACCAGTGTCTAACCAGGTTTCTTCACCATCTTCTAGACACTCACTGGACAACTGAGGCTCCAAGCCTCCCACCCCTCTAGGCAGTACCTAAGGGTGGAGCCTGGACTTGCTCCTTCCAGTACCAACTCCAGAAGAGCCATCTTCAGCCCTAGCTTTTACCATAATTGGGAGTCTTTCAACCAGAATTTTGTTTTGGTGGGGACATTGGTTTCAGATAGTAAAGTTCAGCAGAGGACCATGAGTTCCAAAGAGTAATCAGCAATAGTCTGGGGATTTGGAGATAGATGGAAACGAGGTTTGATTAAGAGATGTAGTAAGCCATAGAGAATGACATTCCGGTAGATGAACTGCGACTGAGGAGTCCCAGGCCTCCTACTTAAGATGACTGGTGTAAAGTGCAAGATGAAATTAGGCAGACTACATTGATGATGCTGAGAGTGTTTCATTTCTACATGAGAACCTTGTAAGTATTAGAATATATCCATAATGTTTTGAATATCTTACTCAAATCTTATCTTAAAAAAATAAACCTTGTAAAAAGCATCTTTCCCTCTGGAAAAACTTCTGACAATCATTTTAACTGTTAACAGTTATGCCAGAGCTCTGACCAGCACAGCTCAGTTGGTTAGGTGTTGTCCCCAAAACTGAAAGGTCGCCAGTTCAATCCCTACTCAGGACACATGCCTGGGTAGCCAGCCAGTTCCTGGCTGGGGTGTGTGCGAGGGGCAACCAATCAATGTTTCTCTCACACATCGATGTTTCTCTCCTCGTCCTTCTCCCTCCCTTCCCCTCTCTCTACAAATGAATGAGTGAATGAATGAAATCTTAAAAAAAATAGTTACGCCAGTGAAATGGTTACCTATTGGAATTCTTTTTAAAAATGTGAATCTGACTTTTTTCCACTTGGGAAAATGGGAATAGATGTATTTTTCCCACTAAGTATAATTTAAAACTTTGGGCACCATGTATAAAACAGACATAAGGTGGCTATGAAAGGTAGAGAGGAAAAATATCACCAATGTCAGTTGCAAGACATTAATTTGACAACTTAGATGAAATAAACCAATTCATCAAAACATACAAATTATAACTCATCTGATGTGCAATAGATAGTTGAATCACCAAGTAATTATTAAGAAAATTGCTTTGGTAATTCAAAAATCTCCAAAAAAAGAAACCTCTGGGCCAGTGGTTTCACTGGGAAATTCTGTCAAATGTTTAAAGGAGAATGAACACTAATTCTACATACTCTCCACCAGAAAACAGAGGAGGAAGAAACATATTTATTTTATAAACCTAGTATTACCCTGATATCAAAACCAGAGACAGTATCAAATAGAAAACTATACACCAATATCCCTCATGAATATAGACATAAAATTCTTAACAAAATATTAGCAAATAGAGCTAAGTGATATATAAAAATATATATATACCATGATTTAGTGGAATTTATTCCAGGATACAAAGTTGATTCAATATTTGAAAATCAATTAATGCAATTCACCACAAAACAGGCTAAAGAAAAATCACTTGATTAATTATTAATGTAAAAAAAATCTGACAATTCAACACATTCATGATAAAAACTCTCAGAAAAATAGGAGTGGGGGAAAATATCTACAAGGTAACGGTTATACTCAATGATGAAAGACTAAACGGTTCCTTTCTAAGATTCAGAACAAGTCAATGATATATGCTCTTACCACTCTTATAATATATACTGCTGGAAGTTCTAGATAATAAGCAAGAAAAGAAAATAAAAGGCACATAGATTAGAAAGAAATTGTCTCCATGATTATTTACATAGAAAATCCTAAGGAATCTACAAAAAAACAACTTCAAGAAATATTCAGTTCAATAAAGTCACAGGGTGGAAGATTCATATACAAAAATTCACTGTATTTCTATAACAGCAATAAATGTACAAAAATCAAAATAAAAATGTAATGCCATTTGCACTGCTCCTCCAAAAGAGAAAATAAATATTTTGATGTAAATTTAATAAAAACAAATCTCAACAAATATCAAAAGTTAGGTGCAAAGATGAAATGAGTAACATATGTATAAACTGTTGATAAATAAAAGGGAAAATATTTATTAAAATTTATTACACAAACTGTAAAGCACATTCCATCCACACCTTCCTTATCTAAGGAAGATGGTGCCTTTCAGCCTGCTGCAGCTGGGTTCTCTGGGAAGATGTTCATTCAACAGTGTCACTCAGGACAGTCTCCTAGGCTGCCCTTATAAGTTAACCAAAATGTAGAGATTAAGTAAATTAGGCTCTATGGCCCAAATTGATTATGACAGCACGTTATAATTTCTCTTTACGCATTTTGGATATCAAGAATTACACTTGCATCAAGGCATAAAATAACAAGTTATCTGCTCTGAGCAAAAATTAGAACTCTATTTATAAAACTGACATATGACTGAGAAGGCTAACCTTGGTGTCTAAATTAAGTCATCTCTAAAATACAAGGGTGGGTGAAATGAGGATTTATATTTTTAAATATTCATTTTTTGTGTTTTAATTTATATTTTTAAATATTCATTTTTTATGTTTTAATAAAAATCGTAAGTTTGTTTTCTAATTAAGGTTTAGATAATTTAGTGGGCACTTAAAACAACTCTGAAATGGAGAAACTGAGTAAATTATATATTGTTTTTAGTTTGATAAATATTCACTAAATATAAAATGTTTTATAAATATATCCTACACGTACCTAACAATGCAAAAATTAGACACTCCAAGTAGTAGTCTTCACAGTGACAGGTCCACCAAACTATAAATTGTGTAACTAAAAATGTCAACAGCTAATAAATATATGTTTGCCATAAAAATACACATGCTGAACATAGGCCACCATGACTAATGGGGAGAACAACATTTATTAAAACACACGCCTCTCCGTTATTTAACGAGGAGAGAACAAGGACAAACCCACTTGCTTGTCAGCTGTCCTGCACTATATCCCGTCATCCCAGTCAGTCCGTGGTCTGGGCATCACCAAGGACAACAGGTTACTGACATAATGGCCTAAAAATAAGTTCTGGTTATGAAAGCCACAGAGAGGAAGTAAATATGATTCTCCCATTACAAAGGAAAAATCCCTGTTAAAAGAGTTACTAGTGACTATTTATTCCAATCTTTATTCTGTACAGAGAAGGAAAATTGCCACAACCAGAGATCAATTAAGCAAATAACCAGGGAAGTCAGCACTTGAACCCAGGTTTCCCGATTCCCAGGTTGGCATTCTTTAGTAGAAACCCAGAGAAACACCTCCGGGAGTAGATAAAGGCACAGAATCCTTTCGTTTCTTCTTCTATGAGTGCATTTCTTAAACATAAGAGGCAGAAGAAACCCCTGGGAACTGGCTTCACTGGTTTTTCTTCCATATGTACAAAAAGATGGAAAGAAATGAATATATAGGCTACCAGAAAACATTTGCAGAATTAGCAGTATTATTCATAATAGGCAAAAAGTGAAAACAACTCAATGTCTACCAATTGATGAATACAGACAAAATGTGGCATATCCTACAATGGAGTATTATTAGTCAATAAAAAGGAACAAGGTACTAGTATATGTTACAATAACGATTAACTTTGGAAACCTCATGCTAAGGTAAAGAAGCCGGTCACGAAGATCATACATTATATGATTCCTTTTATATGAAATACACAGTGACAGAAAGACTAGTGGCTGCAGGGGCCAGAATAAGTGGGGAATGGGAGAGGCTATAAATGGGTACAGTAATTTTTATGGGGTGATAAAAATCTCTAACATCAGATAGTGGTAATAGTTGCTAAACTCTGTAAATACTTTAAGAGGATAAATTTTAAAAGTGGGAGATGGGATAAAAAAAGAACGAAAGTACCATTTGTGACAGTATAGATGCACCTAGTGGGTATTATGCTAACTGAAATAAGTTGGTCAGAGAAAAGAAACACACCATACAATTTCCTTGTATGTGGAACCTAAAGAACAAAATAAATGAACAAATAAAACTGACATGCACTCATCTAAAGATACAGAGGACAGATGGATGGTTGCCAGAGGGAAGGACGCTGGGGGACTGGCTGAAAAAGGTGAAGGGATTGAGAAGTACAGATTGATGTGTTTCTGTACTTCTCAGGGCGTAAAGTATAGCATAGGGAATATAGTCAATAATATTATAATTACTATGTATGATGCCAGGTTGGTTCTGGAAATATTGGGAGTAACACTTTGTAGATATGATCATTTAACCACTATGCTGTATACCTGAAACTAATACAAAATAATATTGAATGTTAACTGTAATTAAAAAAAAAAAAAAGGTTCTGGCCAAGATGGCATTGTAGGCAGACATGATTCACCTCTTCGCACAACCACATCAAAATCACAACTAAAATATAGAACAACCATCACTCAGAACCATCAGAAATCAAGCTGAATGGAAGTCTAACAACTATGGAGTTAAAGACACCACATCCATTCAGACTAGTAGGAGGAGAGCAGATGTGGAATGGGCTAGTCTTTCACCCACGGATGGAGGATAAAAATCCGTGGTGGACAGAAATTCGGGAGGGGTATCTCAGGAGTGAGCAGGCCCAGCCCCACACCAGGTCCCCCAGCCCAGGGTTCCAATGCCAGGAAGATAAGTTCCCACAGCTTCTGGCTGCAAAAACCAGCGGTGAATCAAGTCAGTTAAAGAAACTGCTGGAGCCATGAGCAGTTCCTCTTAAAGAACCCACACATGGACTCATCTTCTCAGACTCACTCCCTCTAAGCTCCAGCACAGGGGTGGCAGCTTGAAGGGCACCAGTGGCATCCTGGGAAAGGCTGAAGTGTTTGGCATTGGGGCGAACACAGGACACTGACCCTTTTCTGAGCCCTCCCCCTGCAGAGCTATGGAGAGAGTGGGCTGGTGCCATATTTGAGACTCCTTTCACCAGGCTGACACCATTTGACCAGGTTGGAGATTCCCAGAGACTCTGCCCCACCAATGTACAGGCCCACCCAAACTGCTTTTCCATATGAATGGCAGTGTCACAACTTCCTAAATCCTGTCAAACAAACAACAGCTGGCCTCACTGAGCTCCAGGCCTGGCACTAGCAGCAGCCAGTTTAGTTTCACAGCTTGGCTCTGCCTGGGAATCTCTCAGCTCAGCACAAGTAGCAGCCATCTCAGATTGCTTTAAGCTCAGGAAGGATGCCCCAGGTAAAACACAGGTGGGGGCTGACCTTGACCTGTACCACCTGGGAAACCCCAGGACCAGCACACCCAATGGACAGCTACAGACCAAGTCAGAGCACCACCCACCTTGCCCCTGTACAGCTGATCCTCCATGGAGGGCAGAGGTTGGTAGTAAGTGGTCACAGCCAATCCTTACAGCTAACTGGCCTGGGTAAATCCCTTCTATTGATCTGCCAACAGCAACCAAGGCTCAACTATAAGAGGAGGGTGTACTCAGACCACCCTAAGGGTACACCTCAAAAACCCAGTTTGGGTAATATGGGAGGCTGCGCCATTGGACCCTACAGGACACCTACTACATCAGGCCACACTACCAAGCCATGGAGTCAAAGGAGTTCTGCATAATACATAGAAACAAACACAGGGAGGCTACCAAACAAGGAGACAAAGAAACAGGGCCCAAATAAAAGAACAGGTCAAAACTCCAGAAAAATAGATAAACTAAATGGAAATGAGAAGTCTATCAGAATTCAAAACACTGGTTATAAGGGTGCTCAGGAACTCAGTGAGGACCTCAGCAGCATAAAAAAACATCAAGTCAGAAGGACTCACTAATTGAAATAAAGAACAATTTACAGGGAAACAACAGTAGAGTGGATAAAGTTGAGAACTGAATCAATAATTTGGAGTATAAGGAAGCAAAAAACAACCAATCAGAACAAGAAGAAGAAAAAGGAATCCAAAAAAAAAATGAGGGTAGTATAAGCAGCCTCTGGGACAGCTTCAAGAGGTCCAATATTTGCCTCATAGGGGTACCAGAAGGAGAAAAGAAAGAGCAAGAAATTGGAAATCTATCTAAAGGTAATGAAAGAAAACTTCCCTAATTGGGCACAGGAAATAGACATGCATGTTCAGGAAGCACAGAATCCCAATCAAGTTGGACCCAAAGAGGAACACACCAAGGCATATAATAATTAAAATGCCAAGGGTTAAAGATAAATAGAGAATCTTAAAGCAGCAAGGGAAAAGCAGGGAGTTACCTACAAAGGAGTTCCCATAAGACAGTCAGCTGATTTCTCAAAAGAAACTCTGCAGGCAAGAAGTATTTGTAGTGATGAAAAGCAAGGACCTACAACCAAGATGACTCTATCCAGCAAAGCTGTCCCTTAGAATGGAAGGGCAGATAAAGTGCTTCCCAGACAAGGTAAAACTAAAGGAGTTCATCATCACCAAGCCATTATCACATGAAATTTTAGAGGAACTTATTTAAGAAAAAGAAGATCAAAACTATGAACATTAAAATAACAACAAACTCACAACTATCAACAACTGAATCTAAAAAAAACAAAAATAGACTAAGCAAACAACTAGAACAGGAAGAGAATCATAGGTGTGGGGATCACTTGGAGGGGTATCAGCTGGGAGGGAAAAGGGGGAGAAGGAGGAAATGGTGCAGGGATCAAGAAGCATACTTGGTAGGAACAAAATAGACAAGGGGATGTCAAGAATTGTATAGGAAAGGGAGAAGCCAAAGAACTTACGTGCACAAAGCATGGATGTAAACTAAGGCGGGGGGACTGCTGGATGGAAAGAAGGGCATCGAGAAGAGGAGGACAAAGGGAAAAAACCTGGTACAACTGTAACAGCATAATCAGTAAAATATATGTAAAAATAAAAACAAAAAAATAAAAATAGGGAAGAGGAATAAAGGCAAGCAATCTCAAAATAAGCAGCCCTATTTTAAATAGTTCCACATACCAACAGAAGAGGGAGCTCTAGAGCCATAAATTAGAAAATCATATCAAGCTTTCTAAATGTCTGGAAAAACAAATTCTACAGAAAAACAAGCAACAGAAAATGATGGAGGCCAAATATCACATAATGATACTGTAAGAAAAAAGAAAGAAACAAAATAACACTTTGTTGAAGGAGTTCATCAAGAAGACATTCCATTATGAGCTGGTCCTGGGCAAATGGAGGCTCCTCACCCAACCCTTGTCCTAGGAATGTGCATTCCACTTGCCTCCCCCCCCCCCCAGAACCTGCTCCAAGGATACAGCCTTGAGACATAAAGGTGAGTACATGCTGAAGCCAGTTAAGGCCTCTTGTATATGTGACTGAGCCAAGTTAAGGACTCCATGCAAACTCGTAAGGTCCGGCAGGCAGGTGTGGGTACCTACTTGTCTTGGAGCCACTGGAGGCCAGCTTTGTATGTAAGTTCCCTTGCTTAGCAAACCTGCCACTGACCAATCTGGAGTGGTCTGCCTCTTTCTCCAGTCTCTCTCTGCCCTCTACATAAGGGGTCCAATTTCAGATTAGATGTGGAAAGCTCACGAGGAGGTTGTGAACCAAACATACTTCTTTTAATGATGGAACACTGCCAGAAGTCATGTCTACCATGCCCAAACACTAAGAAAGGTGAAAATTCAAACCTAATATTTCAAATTCTAAAAACATTCATGAAAATTATACAAGAGATAAAAAGAATATTATGAATCAGGATGGAAGACACTAAAAAATGAGGTAAAGGAACATGGAAAAGAATTAGACATGTAATCAATCATTTCAAAATAAAGTCTAAAGCAGAAGGAACATTAAGTCACCATCATAACAGATTATACTTCAATGGGAACAATGAAAAGAAACTTTTACAGAACAGGAATAAAGCAAGATGAAAAGGGTCAAAGAGAAGGCACCAGATACAGAAGCTGGGTGAAGAGCATCTAAGCCTGTGTCCAGCAGGAGTCCCCTCAAAAGAAAACCAAAGCAAGAGAACAACAGTAAAAACAATAATAATTCAAAAGAATCTGTCTGAAATATAAAAACACTGTAACTCCATATTAAAAGAACACATCACATATCTGGGGAAATCAACTCAGAATGGTCAACACTAAAATCTATTCTTGTAAATTATTAAATATCAAGGGAAAAGAAAACATCCTTTGGACATCCACATAAAAAGGCCAAATGACTATAATAAAAACAATTCTTTATCCCTGAAAAAATGGAGTAATAGATTTAAGATACGAAAAGAAAATGTGAGTCAAAGATTTCATATCTAGATAATGACTTTCAAAAACAAAAACAGCAGACAAGCTGTCATGCAAGCTGAGCGACAAACAGAAAATGGATACTGTTCTCGTAACTCCTTCTTGGGGAATCTACGAGAGAGTGAGCTTCAAACATGGGAAATGACTAGTGTGACAATAACATACAGACTGATGTCAAGGATCAAAATTGTATTTAAATGTAGAGCTAACCCCTATGTTCACAGCAGCAATATTTACAATAGTCAAGATCCGGAGTCTAAAGAGTGTATCAGTAGGTGAGTATATAAAAAAAGCTGTGGTACATTTACACAATGGAATACTAGTCAGCAGTAAAAAAGAAGGAACTCTTACCTTGTACAACAACATGGAGAGACCTGGAGACTATTATGCTAATTGAAATAAGCCAGTCAGAGAAAGACAAGTACCATATGATCTCACTTATATGTAGAATCTAATGAACAAAATAAACTAGTGAGCAAAACAGAATCAGAGGCTTAGAAATATGGAACAGACTGACAGCTGCCAGAGGGGAGGAGGAGTGGAAATTGGATGAAAGAGGGTGAAAGGATTAGCCAAAGAACATTTATGTAGGACCAATGGTGTGGGAACTGCCTGAGGGAGTGTGGAGGGCGGTGGAGGGAGGCCAAAGGGAGGAAATTGGGATAACGTAATAACATAAACAATAAAATGTAATTTAAAAAAGAAAACCATAAGCTAAAATATTAAAAAAATGTAGAGCTAGGACTAAATGAATCCTATAAAGAAAAGTATGTAATAGCTATTTAATTTGACAATGTAGATATAACTGTAAAACAGAAGGAGCAAGCATATGCAAAAATTTTATAAACTGTTTTCAGTAATCATGTCGTCTGGTTATTATGCTAATGTTATCCCTAGAAGATTTTGCATGTAACATAGGATAAAACAAACTATTAAATACTATTCTAATACTCTGTTACTAAGAGGTAGGATTCCCAGAGCAGTGTAAAAATGATGAAGATGTGAGTTAAAAAACGTTATGTAATTACCCTCAAGCCCTTGAGTCTGAACAGGAATTATCAGCATGAACTCATAAAGACATTCAATCTTAAAAAATATACAAACACAAATCTAGACACATATTTACTAGCTCTAGGAACTGCAAAGACCTAGAAACAGTGACCAGCTTAGGAGCAACAAGCATGACTAAAAACTCAAATTATGGCTTTGAAATACCATTTACTACGTAAAAAGCCAGGACTTTTTGGAGTAATGACTAAATCTAGGTCTATGGCAAAAAATGTAGCAGATGAGTGCATCTCGTCATACCAGTTAGCAAGAAGTTATTGAAGCTACTAGGGTTGTGTCAGAAAGACTGGAAAGCAACTTGAAGCTTTCACCAACTTGAAAAAAATATCCAGAATGGATTGAAACACACACAAAAAGTTTAAATCTACAAGTTCATAATGACATACATTTAAGAAAAATATCAGTCCCCTTTGCTGGATGACAGCTTGCCAAGGTTTTATTTTATAAACTAGAAAATAAAGGGAAAGAACAAATGTTTTATTCTGAATTTCCTAATGAAACTGTGCCACTGGGTGACGAAAGAATAAGGAAAATACAGTATTTTCCTAAACATACATACATTCCAAAATACATACAGTATTTTGACAAATTAAAAAAAAAGGACTGTCAGAATCTGAATGACCCAATTCTGCAATATAGCAGCTCGCCACCACCATTTGACTTTTCAAGGCTTCAGTTATCTGTGGTCCTAAAATACTAGATGGCAAATTCCAGAAATGAACAATTTATAAGTTTTAAGGTACACGCTGCTCTGGGCAGCACGATGAAACCTTGTGCTGTCCCGCTCTGTCCCACCCACCCGGGACATGAACCATCCCTTTGTCCAGTGTGTCCACGCTGTGTACACTACCCACTTGTTATTTACTTAGGAGTCTCAGTTATCAGATCAGTTATCAGAGAGAGAGACCACATTCACATGCCTTTTATTAAAGTATGTTGTTATAATTATTCTATTTTATTAGTTATTGCTGTTATCTCTTACTGTGCCTAATTTATAAATTAAACTTGATCATTGGTATGTATGTATAGGAAAAAACATACAGTAGTGTTTATATAAGGTTTGGTAATATCCATGGTTTCAGGCATCTACTGTGGGTCTTGAACCATAACTCTTGCAGATAAGAAGGGACAATTGTACCTCATAAAGTAGGACTACAGGTACGAAGCATCAATGACTGCAAACATCACAAAAAACAGGCAATCCCATTTTATATGTACCTTTAGCTGAAGCAGCAGCACACTACGAAGCAGTCTTGCCAAAAATAACAAAACTGAGTCTAATTAAGCAGCTAAATCCAACTACCACTTAATAGGAAGGACATAACAAAGGAACCTTTTTTTAAGGCTATTTTTTAAATTTTACTTGTTGTTCTTGTACAGTTGTTATCTGTCTCCAGTCCGAGCCCACCGCCCCAACCCTCCCCTCCTCCTTCCCATATCCACCCCCCTAATTTTTGTCCATGTGTCTTTTATACTTGTTGCTCCAAACCCTTCCCCTTTCCCCCTGAAATTCCCTCCCCTCCCGCCTCTGGTGACTGTCAGCCTGTTCTCAATTTCAGTGTCTTTGGTTGTATTAGGCTTGTTTGTTTGTTTTGTTGATTAGATTCCTGTTAAAGGTGAGATCATATGGTATTTGTCTTTCACCACCTGGCTTATTTCGCTTAGCATAATGCTCTCCATTTCTATCCATGCTGTTGCAAAGGGTAGGAGCTCCTTCTTTCTTTCTGCTGCATAGAATTCCATTGTGTAAATGTACCAAACTTTCTTGATCCATTCATTTACTGATGGGCACCTAGGTTGCTTCCAACACTTGGCTATTGTAAATTGTGCTGCTATGAACATTGGGGTGCATAAGTTCTTTTCGATTGGTGTTTCAGGGTTCTTAGGATACAATCCTAGCAGTGGAATTGCTGGGTCAAAAGGTAGATCCATTTTTAGTTTTCTGAGAAAATTCCATACTGTTCCATAGTGGTTGTACCAGTCTGCAATCCCACCAACATTGCACTAGGGTCCCCTTTTCTCCACAACCTCTCCAACACTTGTTGTTTGTTGCTTTGTTTATGATGGCCATTCTGACTGGTGTGAAGTGGTATCTCATTGTGGTTTTAATTTGCATCTCTCTGATAGCTGGCGATATTGAACATCTTTTCATATGTCTCTGGATCCTCTGTATGTCCTCCTTGGAGAAGTGTCTGTTCAAGTCCTTTGCCCATTTTTTTAATTGGGTTGTCTTCTTAGAGTGGAGTCGTGTAAGTTCTTTATATATTTTGGAGATTAAACCCTTGTCTGAGGTATCATTGGCGAATATATTTTCCCATACAGTTGGTTCTCTTTTTATTTTAATACTGTTTTCTTTAGTCATGCAGAAGCTTTTTATTTTGATGAGATCCCATTTATTTATTCTTTCCTTTATGTCCCTTGCTTTAGGGGACATATCAGTAAAAATGTTGCCGTGTGAAATATCTGAGATTTTCCTGCCTACATTCTCCTCTAGGACTTTAATGGTGTCACAGCTTATATTCAAATCTTTTATCCATCTTGAATTTATTTTTGTGTATGATGTAAGTTAGTGCTTGAGTTTCATTTTTTTGCATGTAGCTGTCCAGCTCTCCCAACACCACTTGTTGAAGAGGCTATTTTCGCTCCATTTTATGTTGCTGCCCCCTTTGTCAAATATTAATTGACTGTAGAGACTTGGGTTTATTTCTGGGCTCTCTGTTCTATTCCACTGGTCCATGTGCCTGTTTTTATGCCAGTACCAGGCTGTTTTGATTACGGTAGCCTTGTAATGCAGTTTGGTGACAGGTACTGTGATCCCTTCTACTTTGCTCTTCTTTCTCAAACTTGCTGCAGCTATTCGAGGTCGTTTATGGTTCCATATAAATTTTTGAAGTGTTTGTTCTATGTATGTGAAATATGCTATTGGTACTTTAAAAGGTATTGCATTGAATCTGTAAATTGCTTTGGGTAGTATGGACATTTTGATGATGTTAATTCTTCCAATCCATGAACACGGTATATATTTCCATTTGTTTGTGTCTTCCTTGATTTCTTTCTTCAGTGTTGTGTAGTTTTCTGCATACAGGTCTTTTACCTCCTTGGTTAAGTTTATTCCTAGGCATTTTATTTTTCTTTTTGCTATATCGAATGAGATGTTTTTTTTTTTTCTTGATTTCTGCTTCTGATGTTTCATTGTTGGTATACAAAAATGCCTTTGATTTCTGGATATTGACTTTGTATCCGGCTGTTTGGCCAAATTCATTTATTAGGTCGAGCAGCTTTTTGGCCAAGTCTATAGGATTTTCTATGTACACTATCATGTCATCTGCAAACAATGATAGTTTTGTTTCCTCCTTTCCGATTTGGATGCCTTTTATTTCCTTTTCTTGTCTAATCTCTGTGTCTAAAGCTTCCAATACTATATTGAATAGAAGTGGTGAAAATGGACAACCTTGTGTTGTTCCTGATCTTAGTGGAAAAGATTTGTTTTTGCCCATTGAGTATGATGTTGGCTGTAGGTCTCTCATATATGGCCGTTATTATGTTGAGGAATGCTCCCTCTATTCCCACTTTGCTGAGTTTTTTTATAATAAATGGGTGCTGTACCTTATTGAATGCTTTTTTCGCATCTATTGATATGATCAGGTGATTTTTGTCTTTGCTTTTGTTTATGTGATGTATTACATTTACTGATTTGCAAATGTTGAACCATCCTTGCATCCCTGGGATGAATCCCACTTGGTCATGGTGTATGATCTTTTTAATGTATTGTTGGATGCAGTTTGCCAATATTTTGGTGAGGATTTTAGCGTCTATGTTCACCAGCGATATTGGCCTGGAGTTTTCTTTCTTGTGTCTTTATCTGGTTTTGGGATTAGGAGGATGCTGGCTTCATAAAAAGAGTTTGGGCGTCTCCCATCATTTTGGATTTTTTCGAATAGTCCATGAAGGATAGGAGTTAGCTCTTCCTTAAACGCTTTGTAGAATTCTCCTGTGAAACCATCCGGTCCAGGGCTTTTGTGCGTCGGGAGTTTTTTGATTACTACTTCAATTTCATCTGCTGTTACTGGTCTGTTCAGGCTTTCTGCTTCTTCTTCATTGAGTTTTGGAAGATTATATTTTTCTAGAAACTTGCCCATTTCACCTAGGTTTTCAAATTTCTTGGCGTACAGTTCTTCAAAGTAATTTATTACAATCCTTTGTATTTCTGTGGTGTCAGTTGTAATCTCTCCTCTTTCATTTCTGATTGTGTTTATTTGGGTCCTCTCTTTTTCTTGATGAGCCTGCTCAAAGGCTTGTCGATTTTGTTTATCTTTTCAAAGAACCAGCTCCTGGAGTCATTGATCCTTAGAATTGTGCTTTCAGTCTGTATGTCATTTAATTCTGCTCTGATCTTGGTTATTTCCTTCCTTCTACTTGCTCTGGGCTGTTTTTGTTGTTGTTCCTTGAGTTCTTGTAGATGTGGGGTTAAGTTGTTTGTTTGAAATGTTTCTATCTTTTTTAGGTACGCCTGTATCGCTATGAACTTCCCTCTGAGGACTGCCTTCACTGTGTTCCGTAAGTTTTGGGTCGTTGTGAGTTCATTTTCATTTGTTTCCAGAAACTTTTGATTTCCTCCCTAATTTCATTCTTGACCCCTTCATTGTTTAATAGCATGCTATTCAATCTCCATGATTTTGAGTGTTTTGGGTTTTTCCCCTTGGGGTTGATTTCTACTTTCAGTTCCTTGTGGTTGGAGAAAATACTTGGTATGATTTCAATTTTCTTGAATTTGTTGAGGCTTGTTTTATGTCCTATCATGTGGTCTATCTTTGAAAATGTTCCATGTGCATTTGAAAAGAATGTGTATTTAGTTTCTTTGGGATGAAGAGCTCTATATATCAGTTAAGTCCATTTCATCTAGAGTGTTGTTCAACACCACAATATTTTTGTTGATATTTTGTTTGGAAGATCTGTCCATTTTTGACAGTGGGGTGTTAAAATCCCCTACTATAATTGTGTTGCTGTCAATATCTTTCTTGAAGTCCTCTAAGATTTTCTTGATGTATTTAGGTGCTCCTATTTTGGGTGCATATATATTTACAATGTTTATGTCTTCTTGGTGGATTCTTCCCTTGAGTATTATGAAGTGACCTTCTGGGTGTCTCTTTATGGCTCTTCTTTTGAAGTCTATTTTGTCTGATATGAGTATTGCTACCCTGGCTTTATTTTCCTGTCCATTTGCTTGGAAAATTTGTTTCCAGCCCTTTGAGTCTGTGTAGGTCTTTTGTCCTGAGGTGGGTCTCTTGTAGGCAGCATATGTGTAGGTCATGCTTTCTTATCCATTCAGCTATTCTATGCCTTTTGATTGGAGCATTTAATCCATTTACGTTTAAGGTTATTATTGATAGGTACATATTCATTGCCATTTTCATGCCTGTGTTCCTCCCCCCTCTCTCTTTTCCTTCCTTTCCTTATAGCAGTCCCTTTAGTATCTCTTGCAGAACTGGTTTGGTAGAGGTGTATTCTTTTAGAGTTCTTTTGTCTGGGAAGCTCCTTATTTGGCCTTCTATCTTGATTGAAAGCCTTGCTGGGTAAAGTACTCTTGGTTACAGGCCTTTGGTTCTCATTACTTGTAATATTTCTTGCCATTCTCTTCTGGCTCGGAGCGTTTCCATTGAGAAGTCATCTGCTAACCTAATCGGGGCTCCCTTGTATGTTTCTTATAAAGGAACCTCCTTGACTTACAGCCAAGATGGAGGTGTAGGTGGACACACTGTGCCTCCTCTCACAACCAAAATTAAGGACAACAAAGATTTAGAAACAAGAAAGCAACCAGAACTGATAGAAAACTGAACTGTACGGAAGTCCAACAACCATTCATCCAGACCGGTAAAAGGGGCAGAGTCGTGGCAGGAAAAAGTGGAGGTGTGGACCAGGCATGCAGGCAGCAGCGGCTGGAAGATCCCAGGTGCACAGGGGCAGATAGTGGACCCCGGGCACAGGGTGGCAACTGTGCAGATCTAGTGAGGCTGTGCAAGGCGGCTGTCTGACCAGGTGGTCCCACATTGACGCGCAGATAATCCAGGTGAAGGGGAAGTGGCGGAAGGGACTGGAATTCGAGAGAGAGCAGAGCAAGTGCCATTGTTCCCTCTCGGATCCCACCCCCACATACAGTGTCACTACCCAGTGACTGGGCTGCCCCACCCTGTGTAGCACCTAAGGCTCCACCCCTCACTACGTAACAGCTGTGACTAGACCAAAAAAAAAAAAAAAAAAAGGCTCAAACCGGAGAACAAATCAAAGCCCCAGAGCCAATTCATCTAAGAGACGAAGATATAGCCAACCTATCAGATGCACAATTCAAAGCCCTGGTGATCAAGATGCTCACAGAATTGGTTGGTTTTGCTCACAAATTAGATGAACAAAAGAAGGCTACAATAAGTGAAATGAAGACAAATGCACAGGGAACCAACAGAGATGGGAGGAAAACTGGGACTCAAATCAATGGAGTGGACCAGAAGGAAGAAACAATCATCCAATCAGAAAAGAATGAAGAAACAAGAATTCCAAAAAATGAGGAGAGGCTTAGGAACCTCCAGGACATCTTTAAATGTCCCAACATCCGAATTATAGGGGTACCAGAAGGAGAAGAGGAAGGGCAACAAGTGGAAAGCTTATTTGAACAAATAATAAAGAAGAACTTCCCCAATCTGGCAAAGGAAATAGACTTCCAGGAAGTCCAGGAAGCTCAGAGAGTCCCAAAGAAGGTGGACCCAAGGAGGAACACACCAAGGTACATCATAATTACATTAGCCAAGATTAAAATGAAGGAGAGAATTCTAGAAGCAGCAAGGGATAAGGGGACGGTCACCTACAAAGGAGTTCCCATCAGACTGTCAGCTGGTTTCTCAAGAGACCTTACAGGCAAGAAGGGGCTGCAAAGAGGTATTCCAAGTCATGAAAGTCAAGGACTTACATCCAAGATTGCTCTATCCAGCAAAGCTTTCATTTAGAATGGAAGGGCAGATAAAGTGCTTCTCAGATAAGGTCAAGTTAAAGGAGTTCATCATCACCAAGCCCTTATTATATGAAATGTTAAAGGGACTTATCTAAGAAAAAAAAGATAAAAAATAGGACAGTAAAAAGACAGCAAACTCATAGGTATTAACAACCACAGCTAAAACAAAAGCAAACTAAGCAAACAGCTAGAATAGGAGCAGAAACACAGAAATGGAGATCACATGGAGGGTTAGCAACAGGGCAGTGGGAAGAGGAGAGAGGGGGTAAGGTACAGAGAATAAGTAGCATAGACAATGGGTAGAAAATAGACAGGGAGAGGGCAAGAATAGTATGGGAAATGTAGAAGCTAAAGAACTTATGACACATGGACATGAACTAAAGGGGGGGAATGTGGGTGGGAGAGGGTGTGCAGGGTGGAGGGGAATGATGAGGAAAAATGGGACAACTGTAATAGCATAATCAATAAAATATATTTAAAATTAAAAAAAAATAAAGGAACTTCTTAAATGACACCATGGACACCAGTTCATGAGAATATCTGCAGGGCAATTAGGGGGAACTAAAAAGTTAAGAAATTTAGTTAAGAGAAACTTAAAAGGACATATATCAGAAAAGGTGAAACTAAAGTTTTAATTTTATTTCTTGGATAATAAAAATCATACAGAGAAAGGAAGAAGTGACTGCTATAAAAATTCAGAAGGAGGTCTGCTCTTGAGAGAGGAGGCTGAGGAGGACACTGTTTGGAAGTAGACAGTGGAGTGTGTTTGAGGGAGCAAGTCCAGTCTCTTGATATGGGCTGTGGTTACAATGGGTTGTCTGGTAAGAGTTCGTTAAGCTCTCTATGTGTTATATGGTGTTCTGATTTTGTGTTATATTTTAAAATAGAGAAGTTTAGAAAACAGATTTATAAATTATAAATCCTTTTAAACTTATTAATCCTTAAGTTCTTAGATAAATGCACTACAGTGTATGAAAGACCAAGTCAAAAAGCTCTACAGTCTCAAGATGGGAAGAAATACTTGAACGGGTGAACATGTAAGTCGAGGGAACTAGAGGATAACCACTGTAACACAACCACTGTAACAAACGTGCCCTCTAATGACAGCAGCACTCTGTCTGAATGCAGTCAAGTATTTAATAGGAAAGTCTAGGCACAAATTTCAGAGAGGAGAAATTTTGATCTAAGATTTTTTCTTTCTTTTTTTAAAAAAATATTTTATTTATTTTTAGAGAGAGGGGAAGAAGAAAGAGAGGGAGAGAAACATCAATGTGTGGTTGTCTCTCATGCACCCCCAACTGGGGACCTGGCCCACAACCCAGGCATGTGTCATGACTGGGAATTGAACCAGTGACCCTCTGGCTCACAATTCCGTGACTAATCCACTGAGCCACACCAGCCAGGGCAAATGTTCTAAGACTTTCTGAACAAAGAAAACTGATAGAGGTAGTCAAGTGTTAAAGAGGAAAAAAAAAAGATCTTGGAAAACCGTAAAAGCCTTATCAAGCCTGTAATATAAACAATTTTATTCAATTTTCATTCCAAAAATACCATGTAATGGTTTACCAGGAATCTGTGTGTTTGGAGGGAACCCTAACAACAGTCCCCATGCTCTCTCCTCACCCATGCTCCCAATTTTACATAACAAAGGTGTGGGAGGGGCACAACTACTATCATTTCAACTCTACCTAAAAATTATTTGGCAGAGGCTAGCTTTGACTACAGTAATGACAGAAGAGGGGCTGGCTAGAAAAGGGGGTGGGAGGGAGTGAAGGGGACTAGAAGGGAACAATATAATGACTGTATCTTGTATATAATACAGATACAATAAATTCTTCTTCGCTGATAGAAAAGGGAACACAAGGCATTTTAAATTTTGGAATCTGGGTAATGACAAAATTCTGGGGTTCTTCATTCTCAAAAAATCTGATACCGAACAGATTTTCAACTCTTGTCAATAAAGCTTCTTATAAACACTGTTTATCCCACCCTGAATATCTCTAAATATAAAGAATTAAACAGCAATAGGCAACTATTACTAACTCCTCCTTAGTTGCCTCTTTCCTTCTAAATAAAAGGATGTTTCTACATTTTAATTTGTCCTGACCTCTGCATACATTTTTTCTAGCTACATTTTGCCATGTATGATGAGCACCTATGTTTTGTGTGTGGTATGCACAGGGTTATTATACCCATGGTATGTAATCATTATACCCATGTATAATATGCATCCTTATTTTCCCTCAAAAATCTGGGCAAAAACATGTGCATTATACATGGTAAAATACAGTAGTTTTCCTTTTCTTCCCATTACTTGTTGGTAAGGTCTCTACACTGTTTACCTCACTTCACTGAATTCTCAACAACTGGGAATAAATATCTCTTCATCAAAGCAGTTTAAGATGTCACTTTTATGAAGCCTTAAAAACACAATTAATTTTTTCCCCTCAAAGAGAAGGATGAGATGAAGAAAATAAAAAACCTTGCAAGAAGAAAATGCAAAGGGGTATGCGCCCAGCCTTTCATGAGTTAATGGCATGATTCTGTTCATTCAACAAATGTTCAACGTGTGTCTCTTCGTGCCGGACAACAAACACACTTCTGACTTCTCCTCCCACCTTCAAACTCCAGAGACTACTAAATGCAATTAAAGTCAAAGTGACCATATTTCTAATTGTTCAGGGAACTATTTTCTTCCTCATCCCATAATCCTGGGAGTCCCTAATATAAGTTACTTCAGCTTTCTAGAATATGTTACAGTCTCATCATTAGAATGGGACAATTGATTTATGAGACAATTTACTATCTAATCCATGCTTCTTTATACAGGTTTAATGTGCCAAAGGTACCTATGAACACATGGAATCCTGTCTGCCTCACATCTTATAAGAACAGAGAATCTCACAGTCTAATGCAGACTCCTCTCTCTTTCAAAGTCTAGATATGAAAAGAAATTAGAAAATCCAATTTGGTCTTGGATCCAAGAGGTATTCTCCAATTCAGCTTTAAGCTAATTCAGTAATTAGGCTAACATTTTAAATCCTATCACATACCTATGTACATTTTTCAACTGATTCAGAACTTGCAGTGTAAAATATTTCCCAAGCCAATACCAACCAGAAAATATGACAGTCAGGATTAAATTAAATAAGAGATTAAACAAAATGAAATAAAACAGAACAAAAACAAACATTCACACGTACAAACTTCTCTCCATCTATTAAATCAAATACACAGCTAGAGTACTAGGAATTAGGAGAATCTTTAAGTAAAAATTTTACAATTATTTAAACCTACCTGATCCCAAAACACATTATGAAACAGCTTACAGAGGCATACGACAAATAAAATATACATAAACTTAAAATCCTCTACTTTTTATTGTTGTATAGGAATGTCTTATTCTGTTTTATACATCTCAATCCTTTCATGCCCATCTGTTTTCACCCTACTGCACCTAGAAGTACTTAGAAGGAAAAAAAAAAAAAGGCTAGGTTCTCAAATAATCTCTATAAGGATACTTTCTATAATGATCCCTAATAAATCACCTTCTTCTCCATCAAAAGAACTAACTGCTGATAGTGGTACCAAAAGACACCTGTAGAGATCTATGATCAACTTCTGATATTCAAAACACAAATATTCACTCTAATTTTCTATTTGACTGTTCTCTTTCCTTCAGATTTTATTATCTGAAACTATTTCCTTGATTTATACTTAATCCACCAAATCACTGCTAAACTTTTCATCAATGAACTTGCTAAAATAATCTATTTTGTACTTTTGTAGACACATTAAAATCTTTTTTCAACAAAGCAAATCTCAAACCTCCTCTTTCCAAATAATGCCCTTTAGTGCTTTAACCTCTTTATATAACTTTGTTTCTTATTGAGTTCTAAAGCTACCTGGAAATCTACATGCCCTGGACAGGAGAAATAGTTTTCCTCATTGCCTATGTTTGTTCTGTCCCAGTTCCTCTGAGTCTTCTATTCTTATTGCTGCTGGTTTACCTGATCCCATGCTCTTTCTCTCAATTCTGCTCTTTCTAGTGGCTCATACATCCAATCTCCTGGAATCAGTGTGATAGCTTTGGTGTCCAACTTTCATGTATTTTTTTCCACTGTCAGTTTTTATAAAAGCTACCATTCCATAAATATTCCAAACATTATCAATTAACTACAACTTGTTACTTAACATCAACAGACTTTTAATGTGAAAGGCATTCCCATTTCCTCCTACAGAAAGGTAAATCCAAAAATCAAAGTCAGAAGAAAAATCATTACATACAAAACGTCTGTCATTTGGTTCATTTTAAAGCATTTATTAGTTCATCTAACATGATGTTAAAAAAATGAACTTCAGTTTCAGGTTAGCAAGAAAAAGATAATTATCTAGTATTAAATGCTATGTATCATTTATTCCTTTCAGAATAGCATCCCAATACATACCTCTGAAGAAAATAAGTTTCTTCTGGATTTATCCAAGTAACAGAAAATGATTCAATATTATTTGATTATTATTTTAAAAAGACTAAAAAGTGCCCTATAGACAGCAATAACTCAGTATGCCTGAAGGTATAAGAATTAACTAAACTGACCATTTACTGAAATTTAAAACTTATTTAAGAGGCTGTAGTTACCTCTTTTTGTTGATGAAGTTTGAAGCAACTGTTTGGCTTTGAGGGAAGTACGAGGCAAATTTTTCAGCCTTTGCGAAGCTGTTGAAAAATAAGGAACTGTAATATTTGCCTGGAAGAACAAGATAAAGGCTATAGCTTCTGTAAACTTGAATATTTTAATACAAACCTGAAAATTTATTAAGAAACAGATACTACAGAGTGAAAACACATTAGAATCCTAGAAGCACAGTGATGCTTAGTGCATTAAGTTGGAAAGGAAAGGGGATGAAAATCTTAGTACAAAGTGTGCACTTTCAGAAATAGTTTCTTATAGAGGAGAAAATATGCAATATGTAAACTGATCAAAATATCAAAGAAAAAACAAACCACCAGCAAACATGCTATAGAGGCCAAGAATAGAAAGCTAAGTGAGTAAAAGTGATGAACACAAGCACACAGCAGAGAGTCAAATAAATGTAGTACTTGTTCAACACAAAAAAGCGGACTTTGGCAAAGCGGTTATTGTTAGATGAACTCTCCTACTGTGAAACACTAATCCCCATACTCAAAAAGGAGAAGAAAACTCAGAACCAGGCAGATCCTCAAGTGGTCACAATCTACTGCCTTTCTTATGTTCAATGTCATTGCATTGTAGAAGACAACTAATCTGTAACTCACACTTTGGGTAGCAAAATGTCTGGGCTATGCACATATGTGTATGGGGTGGGAGGGGGGTTTGTGGGGGGGGAGTTGAGGGGTTTGGAGGAGTCAGAGCATCTACTTTTTAAGGTAATAAATGAGGAGTTCTAACCTTTCTTCAAAACTCCTAATCTATTAATTGCAACAAAACTCTCAAAGCCATCCATGGTTACAGCTGGCTGTGGTTCCAGTGAGCTGACGAGGGCCAGACCTAACAGTGCCGGCACCAAAGAGTGGCTTTAAAATTTTACTCAATCAATTTGAAAGTCAGACTTTATACACTTCTAAGCTAATAAATATATATACTTATATTTATGAGAGAAAGAGATTCCACAACAATAAATATGGCCAAAGTATAAGCAGTTATTGGGTTGAGAAAGGGAAACAAAATATCAAAGAGAATTAAGAATTTCTCTCTCACTCTATTGCTTAACCCTGTCAATGCTTTCTGATAGTAAACATTTTTAAAAACTAACAAATGTATGATTTCAAATTTTATAGCACTACACAGTAGCTAAATAATACTTAATGCTAACTTAAATATTGCCAGGCAGACTAGCAAAAACCTCTCCAACCCTAAAAAAAATCAATTTTGTAGTCTCTACCTCATGCTGATCCCATAGAAATACAGAATGCTATCATCATTGAATATTCTTCATTTACATATTTATTCATACTGGCTTTCAACCATTTATATTTTCATTTACTCATTCATTTATTCATTCTTTCAAATCATTATCCACTCTATTCCTGATGCTATTTTAGGTACAATGGATTCAGTAGCTAACCAGAGACAAAGTTCCTACTTTCATGTAACTAACATTCTAGGAAAGGAGAAACAGATAATAAAGTAAAATATGTAGATGGCCTACCAGATGGTGATACATGCTATGGAAAAAATTATGTAGGTAGGAAAGGGGGACAGGAAGTAGGAGACTTATAATAGGGTGAACAGGAAAGATTTCCCTAGACATCTGTGGAAGATCCGAAGGAAGAGAGGAACTGGGTTGTGTAGGTATCTGGGGAAAGCATTCTAGACAGAAGGAAAAGTTACGGTACAGGCCGGAGAGGTAGCATACACCTATGTTGGAAGAACAGGAATTAGGCCATTGTGATTGTGGAGGAATAAATGAGGACAAAAGGCAACCGACTATATGTTATGCTGGCAATCCACAATATCTATTAACCATTAATTTTTTTTTAAATGAGGGCTTAATATCAAGTATCATCTTTAATCAACAGTTTTGGAAAGGTCCCACTTAAAATAAATATGATGATTCCAACATATCTTATTTATCCCTAAAGTTTCATGGGTGATGTCACAATGGCATCTATATAACACAAGTGAAAACTGGCCAATGGTAATTTGAAGACTCAGACTGCAAATAGAATCAGGCAATATACTCTAAATTTGCCTGATAAAGACAATGAAATGAACTATTTTCACTGGATACCACACGGTCATATGTTATCCAGATAAGAGCAAAAATTAAATTTTTATCTAAATTATCAATCTTAATTTGATCAGTTTTCTAAATACAAAATCATTTTTAAATGTCAAATTATAGTAGTTAAACTGAAAGTCTCCAAATCTTTCTAATAAAATTCACTGTGTTAGTTGCTTTAAAATATTTATGGTTTCCTTGGTTCCTCTTTTTTTAAAAAAAATTTATTTATTTATTTTTTTAGAGAGAGAAGAGGGGAGAAAGAAACGGAGAAAAACATCACTGCACCTCTTGTAGGCTCCCCACGGGGGCCCTGGCCCACAACCCAGGCATGTGCCATCTCTGGGAATTGAACTGGTGACCTTTTGGTTCTCAGGCCTGCACTCAACCCACTTAGCCACACCAGCCAGGGCATGGTTCCTCATTTAATATTTATATAATTTCAAATTAGCAAGACCCACTGTGAGAAGCAAAGATGGTACATTATTCTCTCATGTAACCATTATTTAGGCTAATGTTTTCCTCTTCAAACCAACTCCAAAAAATCTCTGTATTTCTGTTAAACAGGTAATATCAATTTTCAAGTCACTCTAGCTCAGTTTTCTTCAAGTTCCATTTACTCACACCTGGGTTCCACAGATCTATTCTTTCCTTTATACCCCCCTCGTCCCCTAAATACGTAATTCAGACCATCTTCACCCTATTTTTGGACTAAAACAGTGTCTTTTTTGGGTTTTCCTACATCCAATTCTTTCACTTTGTTCATGTACATCAAGGGAAGGGTGATAAAAAATGCTGCCCCATACCACACCATCCCCAAGTGCAGGCAATAAGTGGGTACAAAAATTCAGAAACAAAAATGAAACAAGCTTGCTTTTTTAAACCCTGTCCCAGCAATAATAATGTCAGTGATAAAATGCTCCTCCCTGAAGACAATACTATAATTTGTTGGCCTAAGTTATAAACAACTGGTGCAGGTATGCTTGAGTTTTAATAACATATGTAGTTTAAAATTAGCACATTTTACTTATTTATCCATTAATAAACAACGCATTTCATATGAAAGATAATTAGGAGAACCCCCAATTATATAGTCTCCCCGGCACAGGTGGATTCAGCCACATGCTTCTTTCAAAAGTAAGCTCATATCAATTTAAAATTGTGCTCACTTCAGCAGAGTATGTGCTCAACCCCAATGGCACAAAAATATATTCCTACATTTAAACAGATTAGAAATAAACAATGATGGTACAGTGATTACAAACTCAATGAAACAGAATGTTAAGTTACTCCTATTCTGTCATTATATGTGATTTTGAGTATATATTTAAAATTTTTCAACTGTGAAGACTTTTAAAAATCATTAGACTTGATTCGCAAAGGAAAAAAGACAAACAGTATGGTAATTCCTGGAATTTACTGTAAAATGGGATTTTACAAATATCTGCCAAACTTATCCTGATGTTGAAGATCTCTATTTGTATAGTAGTTATTTCATTAAAAACAACAACAACAAACCTTTCAGAATTAAAAATGTAAAAGTGTTCTTCGATCAATATGAGTGAAGATAAATTGATAAAATCTGGGCATAGTGTGTTATTGCAAAGATCAATTCTGAAAAAATTACTGACAGATTTTAGAAGCTAAAGCTGTAACATTCACTACTGTAATAGATCAGTATGTAAAAATATTTTTCCATTAAAAAGGATTAATGTAATTAATTTAAAAGTATTATCCCATTTATCTTTTGGGGGTACTATATGTTGATTTTTATTATTTATTTTTTAATAAATAAAATCTTTGTTTGAATATATTTTTAAACGATTTTATTTATTTATTTTTAGAGAGAGGGGAAGGGAGGGAAGAGAGGGAGAGAAACATCAATGTGTGGTTGCCTCTAGCACTCCCCCTACTGGGGACCTGGCCTACAACCCAGGCATGTGCCCTGACTGGGAATCGAACCAGTGACCCTTTGGTTCGCAGACCCACACTCAATCCACTGAGCTACACCAGACAGGGCTTTATTATTTATTTTTTACTGACACAGTTATAAAACAGAAAGTTCAATAAAACAGTATCTTCACTGTCTACATTTTTCCTAGCCATCATTACTATAACTCATCCCATTTATTTAACATATTTTTATCATATGGGGAGTTGTTAAAAATAATCTTCTCCAGGTGCCAAATACTAAATAAGCATAAGCCACTATAAATGAATGTTAATTATTGCTAGGTAAAATGACCCTTGCCCCACACACCCCAAACATTTTGACTGCTTAGAGCATCATCCTTGAATCCGCCTCCTTCTCCATCTCTAACCTTTTCAGTGTTACTAAGTCACGTACTTCTATTTCATTTTTAAAAAGTTCATCCACATGGTATCACTGCCTGCACCAGTGCCTTTGTTCAGATCATTTCTTGCCCGGATGATGCAACAGTTTTCTAAGTGGTTTCTAGTCTCTCCTCAATTTTAGTCCATATTCTACATTGCTGTAGCACTGAATTTTCTGAGAAGTAACACTAAGAGCCTACCATTGTTCCTTACACTTAGAGCATAAAATCTAAGCTTTTTAATATAAAATTTAAAAACTCCCAGAATCTGTCCCCTACCTACATCTCTCATCCTTAAGACTTCATCATTGATCTCACTGTCGGGAAAACTACCTCCTTTCTTCATGGGGCAAGGCATAAAATCCTCCTAAACTGGCTGAGATTATCCTTCAGTATCTTTCCTAAAAACCTCTTCACACTGCTGAATTTAATGCCTCCCTGTTCTCACAGAAGTTCATGCCCATTACTCCCTGCTACTGAAGGGCTTCGCTGTCTCATTCACATTTATATTCTGGGTGCTTGGAATATAACATACACCCAAAATAAACCTCTGTTAAATAATTAAGGAATACATAAGTCACCGACAAGTATATAAAGTAAGTATTCAAGATCCGCTACAATCAAGCTCTAATTCAGTGGTTCTCAAGCTTGAATATACTCCAGAATCAACTGAGAGACAGTTCTAAAAAAATAGATTCTGGTCCCCATCCCAGATGTACTCGATCAAATTTTCCAGAAGCAAGGGCCAGAAAAACTACATTTATAAAATCACTTCAAGATTAGATAATTGATCCAACATCACTACACTGCTTATGCTTAAACAGAAGTTCTACATATACTTCCTTCATTCTTATATTAATTCATTACACAAATTTATCATGACATTTACTTTATGCTGTATAGTTATGTAAAATTCAAGTACAACCTTCTAGTGTTTTGGTTCCAAGTAAAATCTGGACAAAAATTCTGCCTCAAGTGCCTCTAGCTTACTGGTAAAACCAACAAATGATCCTATCTACCTTTTTTCTGGGGGTATACTCTGTACCCTATACAAAAATGTTCTTCAATTTGGCTAAGTGTTAAGCCATGGATAATATTACGTTGAATTATTTTGTTCCTTTCTAGCAATTCACAATGAATGAATCATGCTCCAGCAAAGACATCCAAGAATATTTTCCAAGATGCCTTTTCATTCGCAGTTAGGTCAGCATGATGTAATCCAAACACTGATTGGGAGGAAATCAGGAGACTCAGGAAGAAGGGTATAATTTGGCTTGGTTTTGCCACTTTTCTAGTTATATGATGATGTGCATATAATTTATATGGATCTCTGCTTCCTCTCTATAAAAATAAGAAATGGGCTGTTGTTATGTTCAAGTGAAGTAATACATGTGAAAGTAAACATTCTAAAATGCTAACCAAAGTTTGAGTATTATTATTTTTCCTAAACCAGCAGACTGTCTCGGATTTTTCTCTCTTCTATTTCCTCATTTCTGAACAAATAATTCCTATATTTTTCTGAAAACTAAACTTTCTAGTAACCCATACTCTAGTAGTCTTAGACAGTTAGGCACCAGTCTTTTGAAAAACTCTGGCCCTGACAAACATCCCTTCCTTTAGCTGGGGAAACTGAGAAAATGAGATGTATCCATGACCTCTGCAATGCTCTGGTTTTCTTAAACTTTTTAAGTTACTCACATTTTCCAAATATAAAAGTCAGAAATTAACAATAGGTATAAAAATGAAAATATACAAGAACTCTCATAATATTCATATTTTATTGCCAGCATCCACAATAATGCAGCCAGAGAAAGTATGCATATAAAATAGTGATTGGCAGAATAACAAGGCAAAAGAAGTGATCCCTTAGGTGGAAATAACAGCACCCTTGCAAAGTTAGGTTCATGCAGATCAGCAAGTAAGAACTAAGGCTTTACCACTCAAGAGCTGGGAAAACAAGTACTTAAAACAAAATGCAACATCTATTATACCAACTATACAAAAAAATAAAAACTACTAATTCATGTATAAGGTATATAACACTTGCTATTATATTTGTAATTATTTATAAAAATAAAGGCTATTATGAAAACAGTATATAACATATACACACTAATAAAAAGAACACATATATATACATTTTCATGTATCAAAGATATGTATAAAATTTTAAGAAATATAGACAGCAATTTTTTTTAAAAGGTGGTACCCTATTTTCTCTTCTGCCTGTAAATTAATCAAATATTGAAATACACCATTATGAAACTGCATACATATTTAAACACTTAAAAGTAAATTAGTGATTAGATCTTATTATGCGTCCCTGTATTTTTTTCCTTAATTATCAACTTTTGGGGAGAAAAGGAAAGCTAATTCACTTACAGTAAAAATTTCTAGGGAATTAGCAAGTGATTATTCAGTGATAATTCTATCACTAGAAACAGAGAGTAATTATCATAGAGTTTAAGATATGGTCAATTTATTTTTCTATTGTTAACATTTTTTATCCTAGTTATCATCCTTTCTGTTTTCTTCTATTTTTGTGATGAATTATTTTTCATTTTCATACAGCTTTGAGCTGCTAGAACAGTTCAAATAAAGAGCGGGTATGAGGGCACAGGAAACAAACCTGAGTAAAGAGTTGGTACTGATGATGGAATAAGGTAAAGGATACAGACATAGCTGGTTTTATTGCAGAACTGGGAAGTTGTCTGAAGATAACTGTGTAAAATTTTGGGCAATTCAAAACTTAACAATTCAAACAAAGTATAAAAGCACCTTTGAAAATCAAATACACATGATGTTTTGGATTATCTGTATACAGGGTATAAAAGTTGAGTTTTATTACTTAATATTTTCAATGATATAAAATTTTCTGTTGTACTAACACTGTGGATTGCTTTTTGTTTCAGGCAAATATACAAGGAGAGGGAAAAAAACAGAAACAGGATTTCTTAAGTGTCAAACTTAATTTGCAAGTTTAGAGGCACAAAACCTATCATCACTGCAGGGATAAAAGTATAAATTGCACCTTTACTTTCATTTTTAAACTTTTTGTGAATTCCTGTTTTCTTTATCATTTCATCTGAGTGTCATAATGGTATTCTTAATTACGGAGTTCACAAGACCTAGAATACTAAGTTTAAAATTTAATTTGGTACAGACATGTTTTTGTAAATAACTATCAAATAAATGAGGTATGCAAATCTCTGGGTAACAATTTTCCACAGTGCCTTACCACTTTACAGTTTATCTTAGAACAAAGCAGAAATAGTATTTCTGGATAATTTTTATGTCTTAGTACTAAACCATGGATGTAACAGCTCTCAAGGTGGACTTGGGCCCTTGAGCAGAATCAACATGGGTTTGAATCCTTACTTGCCACTTACAAGCTGTAAGATCATAGATAAATTATTTAACTATTCAAAGCATCACCTTCCTAATTTGTGTATGTGTTAATAATTGGACCCACCTCACAGAACTGGTCTGAGGGTTAAATAGGATCATGCATGTACAGTACAATGAAAGTCTTTGTACTATAAATGATATCAAGTGAAATTGGTAAACAAGAAAGTTTATCAATATTTTCACAAAAGTCATTTGCGTTCAAATGTATTTTTTCTTGGTCTGTTGATTTTCGAGCCACCAATTAACAGCAGCTTAATACAAAGTACAGAAAAAGTCAGCTAAATACAACAAAACCAAGGAAGAGTACAAGGGAATTTAAAAAAGAATCGAATGCTTTCAAAGTTGTATTACTCAATAAACAAGTTATAAATGAAAAGACAGTTAACAATGTCATGTTTGTATCTTCCTCACAGCTTTGAGGAAATGAAGAAACAATCACAGCAAACACTGACAGTAATATGCCACAAAGGAACTGAATGAACCAGACCACAGGACTGATGACGTGAGCTGTGGGATGCAAGGCATGAATACCGAGCATTTCTAAGATTGTAGAAATAACTGCGACAGTTTGTTTAAGACTGGATTCACTAGCATCCAAATTACAAGCAATACTTTTTAGAAAGTGTTTCATTCTTTTTAAATCACCTTGTACATTAAGTACACAGTGCCCATCTATTCTCACATCACTTCTTGGCTCAGTTCGGCTACTTTTTCTTAGAAGTTTTCTGCATTATTTTCTTGGATCTTTGTTTATGTTGCATATGTCTCCTTAATTCAACAATCTCAACCCTCCCTTTCCATCAAGTCACCTTCAACTATTTTTACAAGAGAAGTTTATATTTGCTGGAGTATTTATTCATTAAGAATTTACATGCTTTTAAATGTGCTACTATTTTTATAGGATCATTGTTGTCTTTATTAATGCTCTAGTAAGAAAGCTGCTTGAGTTTTAAGTGGTCTGTTCAAGAACTACTGTCCCCCACCCCCCAAATCCTGTCATTTATAATGTGCAATATTGCAGAATATGAGGTTTTTAAGGAATATACAGGGTCCAGCACAAGTAACACCCCTTTTTTATTGCAAAATCATAAACATGTAATTACGTAACATAACAATATTATACTCAAGCACACCATATAACATTTTAGGTGAAATGTTCAAATTAAAACTATAAATTACTACACTCATATTATTACCCTACCAACCACACTCAAGCAGGCATTACTTCTGCTGGACCCTGTATATTTATATATTAAATAGCTAGACTTTGCTTATTTTAAAATCTGGGGAGACAATTTCACACAGCATAAGTATTGCTATAACTGGGTATCTAATAGGGACAATTTTGAAATTACAATATAACTATGATCATCTTATACCAAGTAATAATCACTACATTGTACTTACTAGTTTAATACAGCTATTGAGCACAAAACTAGTATCTACAACATGAAAGCTACTTACTGGCTGAAGCCTGAGGTTGCATGCGAGGTATTCCTCCATTTGGCACTTGAAAATTTGAGTCACTTCTGCTGCTTTTCACTGAGTCAACTTGTATATTAGATGTTCGGGACAGGTTTGGAAGACTGCGTCTTAGTTTTTCTGTGATAACAGAATTTTAGTTAAAAAAGGCTTTTTTTCAGATGGAAAAAGAAAACTATTAATCAACATTCAAAAATCAAATTATTTACGCATTCTGTATATTTTAGAAGAGGTAACAGGAAGTACATATCTTATAACAATATGCAACTCAACCCAGATTCTATAAGTGAATAAGAGAAACTTTAAAATGAACTAGAAATTATTTATTTAAATAAAAAATTTATATGGTCACTTCATGAGTGGAACAATGCAAAGCAAACAAAATCAAGTAAAATTAAATTCACTTTTTTCTTTATTTTTGTATTGATTCACTATTAATAAAATGATTAACTATATTCTTGATCTACCTGTCTGAAAACTGTGGTAAAAACTGTTACTTTCACACTGAAATACGGAGCAAAAATTTTTTCCAGGAACATTCTGATTACCTTCATTTTTCACACAGCTTGTCTGTAAATCTGTGGGATGGCCTTGAAGTGAAAGGCGAGGTTGCTGTAAGCGGCTAATCATAGGCTGTGGGGACACTCTACTATATTCTATTCCCCGAGCAGGAGATCGTGAACGAGGTGAATTTCTGGGTGACTGCTTAGGTGATGGTCGAGGTGAATTGCGTGGTGATGGTGAAAACCTGTTAACAGCAGGGTATACTGCATGATGCATATTGTCATCTTCATCATCTAAACTTTGTGCATCAAGTTCCTGATCACTAAAAGTACCCCGTCTTGTAGAATTGCAAGATGAACCAGAACTGCGCCGAGATGTGGTGGCTGCATATTCTTGCCGAAGACCTGACGATAATGAATGTGTAATTTTATTTCTTTAGTTATATTTGTGAACATTCAAATATTTTTAAGGTTTAAAACAAAAGATTATCACTGAGAAATTCAAATAAAGTAAAACTCTCCACCTGAATCACCTTAGACATCTTCCCATAAGGATGCATAAGTCACATCTAAAAAAAGGAAATTTTATAAATCTTTGCCAAATTTCAGCATTTCTTCTTGAATCTGAAATCTATATTACAAGTAGAACCATAAATTTAAAAATATTTCTACCCCTAAAAACAGCAATCCAAATTTAAGATTAACATTAAAGGAAGCAATTACTGTTCAGCCAGTAAAGAATATACAGTGAGTAAATAAACTCCCTAGATACCAAATCCTTGGGTTAATCGTATTCAAGAAGTTGATGAAGGAAACTTCTATCCTACCCTTAGGATTCAGTATTTGGGCATAAGTGAAATTTTCATTGCTTCACAACCCAAGAGGCTTCAATAAAATGAGCTTAAATTCTAAGTCATCAAATAAAAATTTTCAAAGGAGTCCCTTATGTATCCTGATACCTCCAGAAACACCCTAGCAACCTTAGAGGGTTGCATTAAATAATATAAAAACTTCTAGAATAAAAACAATTGTTGATAACATATTAAACGAGAAAAAAATTATAACTTGAAAAAAAATTTAGATATTTCACATAGAATCCAGATAGTTTTTAGATGGAATCTAGATATTTTGAGCAAGTCCTGCTAACTATTAGCAATGTAGTCTAAAAGATTGGTTAGAACAGTATTCCAACTTTTAAGTTACATATTCATACAGCAGTCCCTCTTTATCCACAGTTCCACATTTTGTGGTTTCAGTTAATTGCAGTGAACTATGGTGTGAACATATTAAATGAAAAATTCTATAAATAAACAATTCATAAGTTTTAAATTCTATGCAGTTCAAAGTAGCATGAAAAAATATCACACCGTCCCTCCCCGGTCCTGCCTGGGATGTGAATCATCCATTTGTCCACTGTATATGTTGAACATACGGTACAATAAGATATTCTGTGTATGTGAGAAAGACCACATTCACATAACTTTTATTACACTATATATTGCTATAACTGCTCTATTTTATTATTCATCTCTTACTGTGCCTAACTTATAAATTAAACTTTATCATAGGTATGTATTAATAGGAAAAAAACAGCATATGTACAGCATCAGGCATCCACTGGGGGTCTTGGAAAGCATCCCCTGCTGAAAGTAGGTTTGAGGGGGAACTACTGTATGAGGAAAGTGCTGTCAATGTGGTTCTCTAAAGCAGAGAGTGAGAAGCACACAGGGAATCAGATTCCCAGGGCCCACTGAGTTACTTAGTGTCTTACAATAGCAAACATGGCACTAAAGTCAACTAACAAAAGACAACTGACAAGTGAAAAGAGCTCTTTAGAAAAGAAAAATCCAAGCTCCAATGCAGGCCCTCCACTAAGGGAGGCCTAAGTAAGTCACAATCACTATGGGATTGTGTGTTTCTCATCATAGAACGAGTGGGCTTAACCAGGCGACAGTCCAAATCTGTAATTCTGCATTTCTATTACCAAAAAACTGGAGAAATGATATTGTAAAAAGGAAAATCATCCTCCTAAAAAACAACTGGTGTTTTCAAGGAGAAATCACACACATTTTTGGTATCCTTTTTAACTTACCAGGAAAATAAATATTTGTGCATGCAGATGGCTTAGAAAGGATTATTAAAATAAGGCTAAAATTTCTTTTACTTGTCACAAAAGCACAATATGAAGCTATAGCAAATGGTTGCATTTCTAACAAAATACTGGGGAGAGGGGAGCGGTGAGGATGTTCAAAGGAAAGAACTGGTGAGTTTACCCTAAGTTACAGTTCAGCAGCATCCTTTATTCTCCTTTCATATCCATGATAAGTACTAGCCCCTCATTGGCTGACCATACCACAGACTGAGTGAGGTGTTATATGAAATTACAGAAGAAGAGAGTTACATGTTATTAGCTTCTAGGGCTAAAGATATATAAAGCAAGCATCAAGTCTCCCTATCTTTCTAAGGGAAGTTGTGTGAAAGTGGGAAATGAATAAGCAGAGTAAGAAACATTCTGCAGTTTCCTAATGTTATAACTTGATAAAACTTACTATATATTTACGTAAAAGGGTCTAAAAGTTTTTGAACTAAATTATAGCAATCTCCATTACCCTCAGTCCACTGTCACTGTGAAATGTGTGCTTCAAGGATTTTTTTATTATAAAGGTTAAAGGGATAGCTTTAGAGATATTGCTCATTTCACAGTAAGCCCACGGTATCCACAACAAAATGTATAGTAAAGAATAATATTATAACCACCATCTTACATTCAGATGAGAGTCAGGGCATCCATGAACCCTTGAAATAGTATGAAATACTGTGTGCTTACATACACCTTGAGAATGATAGGGGACATAATTTTTATTGGATTTTTAAAGGTGTCTGTGACCTAAAAATATGCAAGGACCACTCTGCAAAGCAACATCACATGCTTTGTTTAACTTAAAGTCACAAAGCTAAAGTTCTCATAAAGGTCTTTTTTATATTCTATACCATACATTCTAAGGGAGGTGACATTTGTCCCAAGAGAGTTAAAATTGGTTCTGAGGATGTGAAAAAATCTTAGATATCATAATACAAAGGAGGCAAACACAAGGCCCGAGGGCAGAACCCGGCCCTCCACCTTGTTTTAGCCGGCCTGGCACCTTGTTTCTACCTGGAGACAGTGCCGAGCTCTCACTTAACTGTTAAGGAGTAGTTACATTTATACCGTCCTAAAATTACATTCAGCCCTTTCAAGGCAACCATGAGGCTGATGTGGCCCCGGTGAAAATGAGTTTGACACCCCTGCCATAATAGATTATGTTCCTCATAGCATATAAAGAGACAGAAAGTATATTTGCGGTATTAAAATTTCATACAGAGGGACATGGAAAAAAAAAAGGGAAAAATTATCTAAAAAGGCACCTTAGGGGGGGCAACAATGAAAAAAAGGTTGAGAAGCACTGGTCTACATTAAGAAAACCCACAGTAGTAGAGTAATAACTACAACAGTGAATTCCAGTGCAGAGTAACACGCAGGGCATGACTGATTGCCAGTCACGGAAGCAGAGCAAAACCTGCCTGTCTTTGCTCTTCGCATAGTAAACTGCTCTATATAAAAGGGACTCTGGAAACAAGTTAATGAACAAATAAGTCCATATGTTGAATAAGCCTCTAAAATTTCAACATTTCTGTTCTTTCTACACTATTATTTTTCAATACTTTAAGACATATTTAATACCCACAACAAAATTACGTTGTATGAAAGTCCTCAACTTTAGCAATGAAAATACTTACTTTCTTCTTGCATCCGAGCTAGAATCTGCACATCAGTTACATCATTTAGCTTATAATTGGATCCAATTGAATCTTCATCTAATTCTGAAGCACTTAACTCACTGTCTATAGAGGATTGAGGACTGAGTGGAGGATTTCTGTCTGATGAACTTTTTAAATTACCTTAAAAAAGAAAAAAATTGAAACTTTGGTGAAACAAAAACTGCATAAACATCTGTTATAGTTAACTGGATATTGTATTTTTTGATTCAGTTAATTATTATTCTGCTTTGCTTATAAAATCCCCAAATACTGAATAAAAATTGACCTTATTAAGAATAAAGCCAACTATGAAGATTCCTAAATATTATGGCACAAGCACAAAACATTCTCCTTTAACTATAACTCATCTATCCCCTTATAAAACAGTTAAGCTTTCAACACAGTTCCTGGTAAGTAGTTTTCAGTAATACATGTTAGAGGACTTGAACTTTTACAAGATAGCCAATGACGCTACTCTATAAATAGATGAATTTATGATGTGGTGTTTTCTCCTTCCAAATTCAGTCATTAGCCAGTACTGTCATCTTTTTCCCTAAATAAAAGTAACTATTTTTCCTAAACCAGAATACTGTAATTTGAGGAAAATCAGGATTCCTTAGAAAGTTAGAAACAAACCAAAAAAGGAACACTAGTTCATTTCTCCTCCATTATGCCATGTTTACAAAATTCCATTGGCAAACCAGTTAATAGTGATCCAAACAATTCTTGGAAATTTAAGAGTGAAGCACAAAGATGAGGTGAAGAAAATGACTACATAAAAAAAGTATTTTATCATTCTAAACCAAAAGGGGGACAGAAGACAGGCCAGAGGAATAAAATATATACATATCCAAAACAGTCTAACTTGTTTCTAAGGAAATACTTTTATCAGATCAACTCCTAGTGGAGAATAATAAAATCATAACAGTGTCACTACTATTTCTAATACTAATTTATTTGAAATGCTTGTTTTCAGAATTTTTCACTGTAAGCTCCAACATGAAGGCACATAAAAGCAAGAATATGAAACAGTTAGTGTTCATATTATCAAGAAGATAATAGGAAAGTCAGGCTCAAACAGTGCCTGAACAAAATTATTTATATTAAACAAATATAGCAGATTAAACTTTTTAGTATGACAGTAATGGGTGAAGTATGTAGCAAGTGACAACCTATGTGCAAAGCAAACAGCAGGGTCAGCAAAGTCACCAGTCTAGGTAGCACGCAGGTCAAAATGTGAGATGGTAACAATACTTTAATTTTTAAGGAAGTTACGATAATTAGCCATAACCATAGTAGCAATAAGAGTCACTGAATGAGTGAATTTTAACAAACAGTAAGCCAAAGAGTAACAGCTCAGTTACAGAACCAAAACAGAACATTCTTTCCCCAATTTACAGCAGTGTATCCCTCCCATTTCATTTAGAGCTCCAAACACTCTTTCAACACATTCACATAGAGCCTTATACTGTTATTTAAGTGCAGTATCAATATTAAAATCCTATAAAAAAAGTTCTTAACTCTGTATCTTATTTACAGCCCAAGCAAGCTATTTAATAAGCATCTATCAGTTAAAATAATCAAGCTTGGGATCCTACTTAATGCAGCCAGCATTAAAAACTTTTAAGTACATGCTAAAGAAAACCTCATGAATGTAAACTGGCTTATCTGTATCCCTGTGTATAGCATCTGGTGCCAAGTAGCTCCTCAATGATATTTCTGTTAATCAGTTAAAAGTTTCACAAATAAAATAACTTGAACTACAGATGAGTAAGGTATTTTCTGAGGTAGGGCAGTAAGTGAAAAACCATTCTTTAATCACTCTATTTCAATTCTTACCTGAATTTCCAGGAAGTATTAGCTGTTTGACTATAGGAGGTCGCACCGGGGTTGAGGATGGAGAATTGAAACCACTGCTATATGGGCTACTTGCACTTGGACTGTAAGGACTTGTGTAACTCATGGAGTTGAAAGGATTATTATATAAGTTCTGCCTCTTGAGAGCTGCATTAATGAGAACAGGAAATCAAATTTAATAACTGAGAAAAAGTTAAAATTTTATTACAAAATTTTTCCTTTTAGGAAGTTCATTAAGTAATGATCTATCTCAATACAGAAACATTCTTATAGCAGTGGGGGAACACACATTACATTAATAATTCCAACAAAGTATTTTCATTATCTTAAATGGTGTTATGCAAGTAAAAGAGTAGTCACACCGAACAACAAAATAATATCATAGGAAGAATATCTCCTTAACAAATTATTAACCACTAAGTGAATTTACTCATATCTTATTGGAAGGTTTATTCCAACTGAATCAACCCCAAATGGCCCTGAAAAATTAATGTAAAAGCATATCTGTATTTTCTCATTTTTCTATAACAAACTGTATTGCTTTTTAAAAAACTACAAAATAATGAGTTTTAAAAAATAACATTTTCAAAGCTTGAATTTTTGAAAAATAAAAAGCAATATTAACTATTGGGCTAGATTAACACCAAAACATGTGAGAATTCATTCTTTTTTTTTTTTTAAAAAGTCCCTCCCCGCCACCATTTTCCAGCCTAAGAAGGATATTTCTGCCAACAAGAGAAAAAACTTAGTGCTATGCATATAAAATAGAAACAGTATAAAAACATGGCAAGATATCAAGTGTAATTATATACAAGAAAAATTAATACTTAAAATAGTATTTCTTTCTTCTACCCTATTCTAAAATCCAGTTTATTCAATATTTCTGAGCATTAGCAAAGCACTGTGAAAAGGGTAAGTTATCACAATTGAGAGAAACTAGGTAAGTCTTTTTGGAAGGAGAGGCACTGGCAGCAGTCTTGAGAGAATAAATAATAATTTAATCTGTGGCCGAAAGTGAGGAAAGTATGTGCTTTCATTTGTCTGTGTTCATAACATGAACAGAAGCCACGTCTTGAAAACACACAGTATGTTCAGGGAGTAAGATGAGTGATCTAGAGCGGTACAGCACAGGGTGAGGGACAAAACAGGAAAACCCAGCAGGCACCAGGTTACAGAAAGCCTGGAACACTATGCTCGGGAGTCTGACCTCCATTCAATAGCAATGATAATGCCATCAGTGATTCTGGAGCAAGAATGATATGATACGATTACTTTAGGGAAAAAAAATTCATGGACATTTTGATGTTGAATAGATTAGACTGAAGTAGGTGGTATAGGTGACAAAATAAGAAAAAAAATGATAGACATTAAAAATTAGGAAGGATTACTAGAGGAAAAAAATAAGATGACTCTAAAGTTACTGGTTTGAATATTGGCAGAATAGTACTTTTGGGAGAAACATATGCTTTCTGTTTTATTGGATAGTGTAGGAAGTTAAACAGAGTAGTTTTATACATATTCACTATGAGACACTACACCACATTTTTCACATATTTAGGATGTAGTATGTGGGATGATCTCAGAAATATCAACCTGAGCAGAAAAGGGGCTGGTAAGTTCTTCCTATCTTTTTACTCCTCGATCTCCTTTGAAACTCATTCTCTTTTACTTGATTTATTTAATCACCAGCATTTCAAGTCTTCAGCCCTTTTATCTTCTCACTTGGTATACCATGTTCTTTTCCCTGAGAAATTTCATTCATTTGCACAACATTAATTATTATCTCTGTGCCCAACACTCCTTTCATCATTTGTATCTTCAGTCCTAAGCATTCCTGAGCTCCCGCTCCATATATGCTGCCCATTCAGTCTTCCTTGTGGGTATGGCAAGTGTGCCCCAGGGCCAACATGTCCACATCCAAACTCACAATTTTCCCACTCGAATTTTCTTCCAAGGTCCCTGTTTCAAAATAACATTCATCCTGTCACACAGCCAGAAACCTAAAAATCATTGTTGATATTTTATTTCCCCTCATTTCCTCATATTTGGTTCATTCTTTTTTGCTCCCACGTCTTTTCATCTCCACTAGCACCCTTTCACCCCACCACACGCCACCCAGCTACCATCATCCATCGCCCTTAAGAGCATTCCACATTCACTGTCAGCCCTCTCCACTCTACTCTCCATGCTGTAACTAAGCAAGACTTTATCAAAATGCAAATCTTGTCTTCCTACCCCCACACACCACATCATTAAATTAAACTCTTTAATATCTTCCCATTGCTTTTACAGTAAAGTCCAAAATCTTTAAAGTGGCCTATAAGGCCTTCCAGAGTCTGGCTTCTACATCTTTCTTGCCTTATCTCACATTGCTTCCTTCCTTCCTCTTCCCCAGACACCTTGGCTTGCTCTAGTTCCTCATGTACGACAAGCTCCCTCCCCAGCCTGTCACAGGGCCTCTGCACATGCTGCTTTCTACCTGGAACACACTAATACACTTTCACCTTAGCCCATTGCATTTTTCTGAATCTTTAGGATTCAGGTTAAACATTACTTCCTGAGGTAAAATAATTATTTGTATTTCCATTTACCCTACTAGATGATAAACTCCATAAATGCAGACACAGTATTTTTACTCATCATGTATCCTCCATCCTTTCCCCAAAGCCTGATACATTAACAGACTCTCAATAAATATTAACTGAATATATACAGGAATGAATAGATTAATTTGAATACAGATGATACTAAATACCATATGGATGGATAAAATCATAAAAACAAAGAAAAGTGGGGAAAAAAGAGACCTGGGGAACCCTAAACTTAATAAATGGCCAGATGGGTAGGAGTAGGAGGAATACAAACTTTAATGGGTATAGTATTTTAGAATGGGATAATGAAAAAGTTCTAGAGATGGACAGTGGTGATGGTTGCACAAAAATGTGAATGTACTTCACACCACTAAACTGTATTATTTAAAAATGGTTAGAGTAGACAATTCTATGTTGCATAAATTTTACCACACACGCACACACACACAAAGCAGGCAGAGTGAAGAATATTCAAAGACTACAGAAAAGACAACAGCAGGGAGGGTAGGAGAAGATAAAAGAGATAACGCACTACCATAAAAAGCAAGAGAAGAACATCATAGAGACCAGTGGTAGAGCACTGCAGAGAAGCTGAGTGTGATGGAGCAGAAACTGTTCTGCCAAGAAGCTTTCTTTGCCTTATCAAAAAAATACTTAAAAAAAAAAAAAAAAATCTCTCTTCTAACTTGGGAAAAGGGGGTTTAGGACTACAAGGTTCAAACTTGAAATAGTCAAGTTATTTTTCCTTTAAATATACATTATATTCATAGCTAAAGCTCTATAGATATACATATAACTATATAGAGCTGCAGCTATGAATATAATATGCATATATGGCTATAAAATCTAAACACTGTTAAACAGATCTAGTACTTGATTACATCTAATTTTGGTTCAAGAGTAACAGCTTCTCTTATATACACCTACTATCTTTAATACCCTTTATAATAAAATAAAAAGCCACTCACTCAAATTGCTATTTTTGAGGTGCAACAACTTTGCTTTTCTCCTCTAAGTCCAAGTTGTTAATTACCAACTGCTTAGTTGCGTTTCTTGGGATGTTTTAAACCAGGAATTTGTGAATTATACACCTGTGAGCCAAATCCAGCCTACCACCTGTTTCTGTAAATGAAAGTTTTATTGGAACACTGCCACACCTGTTCATGTATGTGGTATCTATGGCTGTTCTGGTGCAATAGGGCAAAGGTGGGTAACTGCGTCAGAGACCTCATAACCCACAAAGCCTCAACTATTTACCATCTGGCCTTTACAAAAAAAGTTTGCCAGCCCCTGATTTATATGTTTATTTATCTATTTACTGTCTGCTTCCCCTAATTGAATGTAAGTTCTAGGAAGTAAGGGACTTTCTGATCTATTTTATTCATTGCTATGGCCTTGGAAATAAGAACAATGACCACTAGCACATGGTAGGTTATGAACATATACTTTTGAATGTTAAAAATTTTTAATTAAATTGTAAAATGTACTTACACTATTTCTAAGTACTGGAAAATTTTTCTTAAAAATATTTTTAAAAAATGTCATCTAAATAATATCATTTCACTGAAATGTTAGAAATTTTCCAGTTGTTTCCAATTGTGAAATACTAGCTTGTCTACTAGCCTGCCTACATATTTCTAAAAATGTCTTATGAATGTAATTTAAATCAAGCTCCAGGATGTAATTCTAAAAACATTTGATAACCAGACAAAAAACATTTAAAAAAGTACATAAAGGCTACTGCTTTTTACAAATGGATTCTCTACACAGGGGAAAAGACTTTAGTGTCAAAACTGGCTGTGAAGCTCTGTAATCATATCCTAGATGTTATTTTCATATAATAACCATTACTCCCTACAACCAACCAACTGCGCTTATGCCCATTCAACTGTTTAGTCTCCCCTTTGCCTCCCATGACCATTGCCAGCACATTGTTTCAATGAAACACCAAAATAAGAGATACAAAGCAAAGAACCCAAAAACATATTTAGCATTAGTAATCATGCACCAGCCCTTTAGAGAGTATTCCAGAGAATAGTAACATTCTCAAGAGACTGAGAGAAATTCCAAGGAAGAGTCAATAACACTTTTCCTACATTTCTACCCACACAGGCACGCTATATTAAATGCCATAAATAGTCACAAACACATTCTGCCAGCTTTGAGAATACTATAAACAAAAGAGCATAAATGCAATTTAAACTTAAAATGCCAAGTAGAAAGCGAGAAAAAAAAAAAAGCAAAACATAACAAAGAAAGGAAATGAATACATTTACTAAGCACCTACTTGGAGTCAGAAAAACATGCAAGGCTCTTTCATAAACATTATCATGTAACCCTTAAGACAACCTTACAAGGTTCTTTATTTTTATGAGAAAACCTAAGTAATATGCAGTCACAAAGTAATTAAGTGCTAGAATGAGAACAAGGTCTTTTGGGTTCTGAACCTGTACCTTTCTACCACATCAGAATTCCCACAAGCGTGGTGAGATAATTTTAGATAACACCAGATAAATATTTTTTAAATAGTTAATTTTAACTTGTATTAGGGAAAAAAAAACACCCTACCACATACAATCCATTATTTCTTGAATGTTATTCTTTAAAATGAGGCTAAATAAAAATGAGATAAAATAAAGTGAAGTAAATAGCAGAACAAGGTTATGTGCATATGGCAAAAACTCATGACGGCATGCACAACAGGATTTGAAAATCATAACCAAGCAACGAACTGCCTTCCTAAAAACATCTTCAACATATATTTGTGTGTGTGTGTGTGGGGGGGGGAGTTTAATTAAAGAAAGCAAAGAGATGAATTTACAAGTAAAATTATAGACGTACCTGACATAGTTTGATCAAGTTTGTGGATAAGAGATTTTTTAGCACACTCAACATCAGGACTTGGGTAATCCAAAACTTGCCTGCACCAGACTAATGGGCTAACCGATTTCTGCATTGGTGTAAGTTTTTTCTTTGGTGATGAATATAGCCTAAAAGAAAAACAAAAATGAAAGGGTAACATTCATCATTAAGGACAAGGTTAAAAGATAAGGATCCTTTTGAATACATTTAAACAGAGGAGGGGAGTAAAAGTAAGAGAGAATGTTTTATATCACCCACACTTACTTTGTGCACTGGAAGAAAATGACACTATCACCATCAATACAAATCCATATCACATGAACCCAAATGAAGCCAACTGTCCAATACAAAAATGGGTTTTATTTTTCTCTTTTACTCTTTACAAAAACTATGAGGAAACATCTATCTTTAAAGCAGTTTATTCTGTTTTCAATAGTACATAATTACCTCCGTAATATAACCATATCACTTAGACTTGCCTAGGAGGCAGAATGGAAAAGATAAATATTTTGCTTTCTATTTCCCAGTTCTCTTTCTACCACAAATCACACAAAAATCTACCATCAGTAATTCATTTCTTTTAGTTAAGCAGTACCTATACTGTAGCTCTCTTTTCAAGCACTATTTTAGAGAAAAGCAACACTTTAGGTCCTTAATATGAATGGATTTATGAAATTATGTCAATCAAAGGAAAGAAGGGACAGTAGTTTATAGATAAACTCCTGAGTAAGGTATGCAAAAAGAAAAGGAGCAGGAGAGAAGGGTGGGGTGTACTTAAATTTCCTACTTCACAATTTTCCCTCAAATTAGTCCCTATTATGTCAATTGTTAAATTTATTTCAAATGTGACTCCATATGAAAAACGTGAAGTAACTTGAATTCTAACCAGTGGTTTTTAACTTAAGGTACTTTTTAAGTAGAATTAAGTAAACAAAATTATGCTTTGATATATCTACATACTTAACTGTCTCAATAAAGCAAGGAGTTAATAATTTCACATTTTACATTAATCAAGTTAGGACAATAAAATGAAGTATACTCTGGAATAAACATACCTCTATAGTACTGGGATTGACAAAAACCTTACAAAGGCAACAGGTACATTTACCATCTCTTTGCTCTTCTCCCCTATCTATAACTTAAGTCTGCCACTCATACCAATTATTTAACCCTGATCAAGATCATCAACACTAATTGGGGAAAATGATCATTCCCTAATCAACAATCCATATTCATCTGGACAAAAATAATGAGACAGAATCCCGATTTATGAAATAACTTATTAATTCAAAATGAAAATGAAACCAATGGATTTCATTCTATTATTTCCAACTTAAACACTGCAAATTTCTCATAATAAATCACTGCCTCAGCATCCGGCTTTCACTGTATAATATTGTACACTGATGTTCTATGTAAGCAAGTAGTTAGCAAGTAAAGTCTATAGATGAATGACAAACATTCATAAAACCACTTTATGATATTATCCCTATTCTTAACTTTTCCCTGAACTAACTGGTTTCACACAATTTACCCATGGGACTCACATGTACTTATTAGTATGTCCCTCTACTATTAGTTATAAAACTCATTTTAAAAAGTGCAAGGTACACGAGTGAGCCTCAAAAAACATGTTCAGTGAAAAGAAGCCAGACACACACACAAAAAAAACACATTTCGTATGATTCCATTTACATAAATGTCTACAAAAGGGCATGGAGCAGATAGTAGGTTAATTATTGCTTAGGAGTGAAGGTAGTAATAGGGATGAGGTTTCTTCTTAGGGAGATATAAATGTTCTAAAAATTACATAGTAGTGATAATTGTGGTAAGTGTCTTGGCTATAAACATACTAAATTCATTGAATTACACAATGACTTTTTGGTACACAGGTACGGGCAAATTTTATAGTATGTAAATTATATCTTATTAAAGCTACTTATAGAAAAGTTGTAAGGTACTTTTAGCATCTCTAAAAAGACAGAAACTACTATAAACTAAATAAACTGAACATCAATAATTTAAAATCAATTAAACTAAAATACCACCATCTCTCCTATACCCCATAGTAGCTTTCATGTTTTTGTCAATGGCACTATAATTCTTTCAGTTAAAAAAGTTAAAAACTTAAGAGTAATTTTGGATTCCTCCATCTTTTTCATTTCGTACTCTCACCAAAAATTTTCTGAAAACAAGTCCTGCTGATCCTACCTACATGTATAAACCACCTTCTCCACGCATCCCCAATATTCCTAGTATTGCCTTTACTCCCCTAACTAGCAATAGAGAATGCTCCTTTCTTCCATGAAGTTGGCAACTCTTCCATTCCCAGAGCGATGCAGAGGGGAGCCTGATTCAATAATCCCTGGGATATGCCAACTAACTTCTATCACTCTAGCCTCTCATTTCAGGGCCCTATCACTATCCCCAAATAAAGCTGGAGAGTTTGGCCCATCTGGTGTTGGCACAAAATTGTTTTTCAGTCAGAGAACCTTTGGTTGTGGTTTCAAAGTACTTCTAAACCTGCCAGAGGACACATAAGCCAGGTTGTAGCATGCAAGATCAAGGTGTTTCAGTCGCTGAAGTTTAAAGAGAAAATCCCAAATAAAAATATTTGCTATAAGTATATATATCACTCCCCCCGTTTATTTCTCACAAACACAAAAATTCTTCAAAATAACCATTTTGGCCTTGGCAGGGTGGATCAGTTGCTTGAAGCATCATCCTGGTACACCGAAAGGATATGGAAGGGTTGGCTCCCTGGTCAGGGCATGTATGTGAGGTAACTGACAGATCTTTCTCTCTCTCTCCCTACCCTGCCCCTAAAATCAATAAACAATCCTCAGGTAAGGATTTAAGAAAATAGCCATTCTGCCTACTATAAACCTTTTTTTTTTCCCCATCTGACGCTTTTGATTTTCTTAAATAATAATATATGGTTTAATCAAGAGGGACTCATTTCTGATGGACACAGCCAGTTTATTGATGGCCAATGCAACTTGCAACAGGTTGAGATGTATCAAGTTTTTAACTTGCCAAAAAAACTTGAGACCTATTACTTCACTATCCTATTTCTGCTAAAATTAAGCCATAAAGGCCCAGTAGGGAGTTGAGCCTCCACCCCTATCCGGCATTGAAGAGTCAAAAGGAGGCAATGGAAAGTGGGCTACCTTGTGTCCCCCTTCCCCACCACCAGTGTGTCAGCAGGACCCAGCAGGGAGCTGATCTAACACCCACTCCATCTGGAAGGAGGAGGTGTGAGCCACCGCTCCACTACTGAAGTGGTATCAGTAGTGCCTAGCAGGGAGCTGAACTGAACGCCCACCCTTCCAGGCCCACGCACTACACACAAATAAGGTGACGACTGACTACTAAAAAAGAAATATAATTATGAGCCTTACAACGTAACACCCAGAATGGTCAGAATATGAAATGAAAATGACTCATCATACTAAGAACACAATTAAAGGAGGAACAAAGAACAGAAACAATTGAGTCAAGCTGAAAACAGTAAAAATGAATGAATGCATGAATGAATGAATATGGCAGGCATAAAGCCAATCATAGCAAAACAATTACCAGAGAGCTGCAGTTTAAATTAAAAATTATTATTAGAAACAAAGAGAAGCATATCAATAAATCAGGAAGATATAACAATTAAATATAAACATACCTAATAACAGTAGTAAAATTGAAAGGAAAAAGAGACAATTCAGAATTTTGTGTGACATTTTTAATAGCCCCCTCTCAACTGAAAAAAGAACTGGAGAATCAGTAAGGCTATAGAAGACTTGAACATCATCATCAATCAACTTTACATAACCAACACTGACAGGGTACTCTAAACAAAAATAACAAAATACACATTCTTTTTACGTGCAAGTGGAACATTCTCCAGGACACAACACCATTTAGACCATAAAATAGTTTTTCTGAATTTGTAGGAATTGGAATTCATCAATGCTTGTTCTCTGACCACAATGAAATTAAATTTTAGAAACCAACAATAAAAAGAAATTTCATAAACCTAAATATTTGGAAATTAAACAACATCCTCATAAATAACCATGGGTCAAGGAACACATCACAAGGGAAATCAGAAACTATCTTGACCTAAAAACAAAACTAACATACTGATAAATATGTGATGAAGCTAAGGAGGCACTCAAAGGAAAATTTATAATTTTAAACACATATCAGGAAAGAAAAGAAGTCTCAAATCCACAATCTAATCATTAAAAAATAAGAGCAAATTAAGCCCAAGACAGTAATAAGGAAGGAAATTATAAATATTGGCAGAAATTAATGAAGTAGAAAAACAATAGAAGAAAAAATCCCACCAAAGTTTGCTTTTTGAAATGATCAAAACATTAACAAATCTTTAGATTTACCTAAAAACATGAGAGAAAACATGAATTACCAAAATCAGAAATAATAATCAGAGTGAACACTGCTACAAACACTACCAATATCAAAAATATTTTATTACAAGGGAATATCACTATAAGGAAGTATTATGAACAACTTTATGCCAACAAAACACCAAGTTAGATAGGTTAGACAAACTCCCAGAAAGATGCAAGTTAACAAATGGAACTCAAAAATAAATAGAGAAACTGAAGATACTTATAAAAAGAAATTAAATTGGTAATTAAGAAATCTTCGGGGGGGGTCGGGACGCCCAGGCCCAGATGCCTTCACTTATTAATTTTATCAATACTAAGGAAAAAGCAATGCCAATCCTACACAAATATGTTAAAAAAATAAATCTAATGGTTAAAATTACTTTTCAATCTTTAACCATTAGATTTATTTTTTTAACATATTTGTGTAGGATTAGCAATTGAATGCTCTTCCTAAGACTGGGAATAACACTAAGAATATACACTCTCATTCCTATTCAGTGCTGTACTGGAGTGTCTAGCCAGTGAAATAAGGCATGAAAAAAAAAATTAAAGGCATCCTTACTGGAAAGAAAGAAGTAAAATTGTCTTTATTCACAGACAACATAATCCTGTAATACAGAAAATTCTCTGTAGGAACCTGCCCATCCCTGAAAAAAACCAAACTCAAATAAATGTGTTTAGCAAGGTCACAGGATGTAAGAGCAACAGACAAAACAAATCCATTGTATTTCTATATACTATCAATGAATAATTTGAATTTGAAATAAATATAACAATTCTTTCAGAAAAGCTTATCAAAAAGAATAAAATATGGTCCTGGCTGGTGTAGCTCAGTGGATTGAGCGTGGACCTGCGAACCAAAGGATCGAGGTTCGATCCCCAGTCAGGGTACATGCCTGGGTTGACGGCCAGTTCCCAGCAGGGGATGCACGAGAGGCAACCACACATTGATATTTCTCTCCCTCTCTCCTTCCCTTCCTCTCTAAAGATAAAACAAATAAAATCTTTAAAAAAAAGAATAAAATAGGAATACATTTAACAATGTACAAGAGTTATACTCTGAAAATGATAAAAACACTGCTGAGAGAAATTACAGACAACAAATAAATGGAGATGTACCATGTTCATAGATCTGAAGAATCAGTTTTGTTAGGTTATCAATCCTTCCAAATTGATCTATTTACAGAATCAACATGATCTCTAAAAAAAAAAAAAAAATTCAGCAGGCATTTTCATAGAGGTTGACATGGTAACCCCTAAACCTTATACAAAAATGTAAAGGGCAAAGAATGGCTAAAACAATGTTGAAAAAAATCATTTTTTTAAAATTAAATAATCTCTGGTCTTGTTTCTTCCAATCCATTCTATACACTGCAATCAAATTGGTTTTTAAAATACGAATCTGACTTTGTAACACTCCCTTGCTAAAAATTCTGTGCCAGTTTCCTTTTTCCCTTAAGACAGAGTCTTAAAAAAAAGAAAAAAAAAGCTCCCACAGCCCTTACACACAAGCAATGAAAAAACTGTTTCAGTACTTTTAAAAAAAAGCTTTATTTCACACCATTTTTCACCAACCAAATCTAAATAGCAGCCATATGGTACTAATTCGATTCCAAGAAAGAGCTTTTGCTTCTAGGTCATTTGTACATGCTGCTCCCCTTGCCTGAAACAAATTATATTCTACCTCTTGCTTACCTCATCCTCCCCGTCCAACTTCAGCCAGCCCATTTCTACTTTTGACTGAGTCTTACATGTCACTTATTCAGGGAAACCTTCCTTGAACATCTTTGCAGCCACTTAGATATGTCCTATCGAAAAGGAAATTCCATCTCCCTCATTTCAATTTAAGAGACTTAATTTATACTTTCATATTTCTGTGTGAATTTTTTGCATTGGTATTCATAAGTAGAAAAGAGACATTTAAAAATGTGTGAGAGGTGAAAAAAAATGCTACAATATGGACCTCAAAAACATTATGCTAAGTAAAAGAAACCAGCCACAAAAGACCACACACACTGAATAAATCCACTTGTATGCAATGTCTAGAACAGGAAAATCCATGAGACAGAAAGTATAATAGATTGGTGGTTGCCTAAGGATGGGAGAGAGGGTGGAGAAGCAGGATAGGAACTGACTGCCAATGGGTACAAAGTTTCTTTTGGAGATGCTGAAAATATTCTAAAACACAATTATGGTGATGGTTGTACTATTCTGTAAATGTAATAAAAATCACTGAGTACTAAAAATCATGGTATACTTTAAACAGGTGAATTTTTTCATATGTATTTATATTTCAATAAAGTGATTTAAATTAGCTTTTCAGGATACTGCTTTTCACCTTAGAACAGCAATTTTCAACCCATATCTCACTGCACACGTAAATTAATCACTAAAATTCTGTGGTACACACATTTTTTTTTTTTTTTGCCAATCTAACAACAACAACAAAAAGGTATCATTTTGATTTATTCACACCGGATGGCTATGTGGTGTTGGCTGTTGCCATTTTTTCATTTGACAACCTAAGGGAAAAGAGGTCAGTGCCTCTGACTAAACAGTCAGATAATGCAGGTTTTAAAAATTCCTGTGGCACACTGGTTGAAAATCACTGCCTTGGAACCATCACTATAAAGAAATTCAGTACCATTAAATGTAATTTATGTATTGTTAAATATTTAGACAACTAGTAGAAATGTAATTAAGAACATGAACATTATAAAACTTCCAATAAAAAATCATATTTTGACCCATAAGTCACATACTTGTATACTGGTGATAAAAACAACTAAGAATATAACTTCAGGAGTTTCATCTTGAAGGGTGTTTGCTGGTTTCTGTTCTGAAAGAGCTGTATTAATACCAGTCTTTGCAGATGACATGCATCATGATCTCCACCACTCAAATTGATAGTCACTGGGCCTGGTTTCAAAGAATAATGCAGAAAGGATATTCAAGTGGAATCTGCAGATGTTTTGTGATTATTTCTGGTATTATATTTTTTATCATTTATAAGCTGATGACTGTTTATGAAAGATACCAGGAGTCAGAGAAATCACTGAGACCCAACTCGAAGTATTATCAAGGTGTTTCATTAACAAGGATCAAATTAATACCTTAATGATGGAGAAACTGAAAGATAGCACCTCAGCATGATCTTATATTAAACTTGGACATCTTTGTGCCTTTGGGCCTTTTCAAAGTCTCTTGAGCACTTTTAAGTAGAAATAAATTCTGGCTTTTAAAACTTAAAAAAAAAAAAGAATATAACTTCATTATTTTTTAAAAGTGTAACAACATTTAATAATACAGAAATGTATAAGCGTATGGTATTATAATAACCTCTTTCTAGTCTGGAGCACATCTCTCCTGACTTCTCTATGCACACACAGCAGACAATTCAACAATGGAGATACGAGGGGAGACTAGAGTTACTTTGGTGAATTTATGGTAACCGTAGTAATCACTTTTCATACTGTAGTCAACTGAAGCTAAGGACAACAAAAAATATAATTTTTCTTAAGGTAAACATAAAAGCTATATTAAAAATTTTACTGAAATAAATTTCTTTAGATTGGTGTACAATTTTTTATGGGTAAAGTAAAATCAGATTTTAATGCCTCAAAAGCATCCTTCTCTATTTACTGAGTTGGCATATTCAAGTCAAAAGAACAGAGCCTCTGCCTTCATAAAGTTCCACGTGTAATCCCTGCCATTTAGAGATGATCAAATGCACCTGGATGAACACTGAATAAAACTACAATGACCATAATGTTTAAAAATACATATAAAGAAAGATTAAACATACCAAAGGAAGATCAACTTGGCCATTTTGAGATTGTAATTTTGTTTCTATTTTTATAACTATGTTTTTTAAAGACTTTTATTAATAGAGTATCGCTGGTTTTACCCACAATTAAATATAATTTAATAATTCTAAACTTTTAAGATACATTGCTTAATAATGACTTAAGAAGCTTTCTCAGCCACTGTGGCAATAATAATAAATGTTATTATTATTTATATTTTAACAAGTGCTTATTAAATGCCAGGCATGGCTGCAGTATTTTAAATATTCTCTTTCAACCTTCACAACAAATCAACCTATGAGAGAGGTTCTACTACAACGTACTATTTACAGATGAGGTCACTGAGACACAGTGAGATAAATGTCTCATCCAAAGTAGTATAGCTACTAACGAGAATTGCTCCAGAACCTGTGCTCTTAACTATTATCGCCTAATACCATTTTTAAAGAGAATGCAAAAGATCCTTGAGTTAAATAAACACTTCAATATAGTAACCGTTCTAACAACCTCCTGCTATTCCCTGCTCTCCTTTCCTAATAAGCCTTACCAACTATAGAATGTAAGTTATAATCAATCCCATTATTCCAACACAAAAATCACAATTCAATTGAAGAAAAATATCTTAGGTCTCTCTCTCTATATATATATAAAATATGTATATATAATATGTATGCATATATATAAAGTCTTTTTGATGGATCATAATGGCATTTATTATTGTATCTGGCCCACTAGCTGACTTAAAGGCGTGTAATACTGTATTTATATGAAGAAATATAAAATACCCTTCTGGTTTTCAGGGGACTATCATCAGTGTTACCAATAATAACAGTAACTATTAGTAAGGCAGATTCATTCATCAAGTCTTAGAGCAGAACAGTTTACAAGCACTGAAGTGACATCAGCTACAGGGTAGGACAGATACAGAAACAGCAGGTGTGATGGCAGAACACAACATGGTAAACCGAAAAGCAGGGCAAAGAAAGCAGAGCAGACAGAAGAAAAGCTCTGAAGTACTTAACGAAACCCACACTCTTAGACAGTGACACTCTTACGCTTCCATTTTCATATCATGACTCTCTTGATTCTCATTCCAGTATGGCATGGGTTTTTTAATTTTAAGAAAATCAAAACAATTTTGTCATTCCCTGAGATGCCACAGAACTGAGGTTGGAAACTACTTCTTTCAAAAGACAAACTTCTAGTGTTGCGGCCTAGCCATATACTGCTGGCAAACAATAGTTATGGTGAGACCAACAGAAGAGGGCAGCAATCAGAAAATGAGTTGCTTCTTTTTTGAGAAAAGACCCCAGGAAGACTGCTAATCTCAAACTCCATCAGACTCTGCAAATTATTGTGGTATCTGCAATGCAAGAGACAATCTTCACAGTCTTCACTTCTTGTATATGAAGTAATACACATCTTTTGAGCCACAATCACATACAAAGATAGCAACCACTGCTGATAGCAGAATTTTTTAGTCAATGGAAAACATACATGAGTATATGTATATTCAACAAATATACACACAGATATGTTACATATGTAAAGATGTGTGTGTGTGATCCACACCGACTATTTTAGAGCTTGTTAAGCTAACTCCTTTATCTCAGAAATGCATTAAACAGGATCTTATCCTGTAGAAGCCATGGCACTTATGGTTAAAAGTTGTAACTTTTAGTATATAACATATCCTTCAAATCTCAGATAATAATAATGCGTACTATAATGACTTAATTGTCAACGAAAGTTAGGTTTAAAAATTAATATATATTTTTAATTGTTGAGAAGGTTTCTGCAAAAGTATTATCCAAGATATGAGCACAAAGTTAGAATCCATAAAACATTGGTAACAGAGGTTTATTAATATAATCTTTTATCCACTATGTGAAAATATGAAGCAAATAATAGGAGGAAATCTAAATACATGTACTTAGATGCAAATATATTTAAACATATACATTTAAATGTAAGTATTTAACCTCAACAATAGGTTAGCCTAGAACATTAGAGGTAATTAAAGTGCTAAAGATCATTTGGCATATTTTTTTAAAGATTTTATTTATTTATTTTTAGAGAGAGAGGAAGGGAGGGAAGAGAGGGAGAGAAACATCAATGTGTGGTTGCCTCTCACACACCCCCTACTGGTGACCTCGCCAGCAACCCAGGCATGTGCCCTGACTGGGAATCGAACCAGCAACCTTTTGGTTCACAGGCCTGCACTCAGCCACTGAGCCACACCAGCCAGGACAACAAATGAAAATTCATACGCTAACCTGGACTGTTTTCTCTGTCCACATATTCAATCAAAACATCTTATCAATTCATGAATGCCCTTCAAATCCATCCCTTCCTTTTCAATTCCACTCCACTCCACTCCAGTGTAGACTCTCATCTCATCTAATAATAAGCCCAACCGGTTTCCCTGTACCAGACTTTTCATCCTTCTAATTTATTTTCTATCCTCTATCATTAGCTCTCTAAAACACAGATCAGTATAACTTTGTCTCACAGCTCAAAAACTTTTCCATTGGATATAGTCCCAGCTTAATTTTCAAGAACCTGTGCCATCTGATCCAAAAAGACATCCTGTGATCTTCCCTCCCAAGTACTCCGGTACAAAACCCTTTGTCTAGCCAAAATGGTCAAATAAATATTCACTTCATGCATCATGGCCAGTTTAACCACAGATGTCTTTGTTCACAGTTGTTTTAACTTGGGGGGGGGGGGCAAGGAGAGAAATTCCTTTACATTTTACATGTCTAAAGCAAATCTTACTCCAAGACCAATTCAAGACTTACCTTTCCCACAAGGTTTTCTACCAGTAAATGCTACAGTTATGACTACTCCTTATCATCTTAACATACTGCTCTACTTACAGTATTGGGTTGGCCAAAAAGTTCACTTAGTTTTTTCCGTAGGGCGGCTCTGGTAGTACTTAGTTGTATTTACCTTTTCAAAACAATTTTGTTAGACTGTATGGTGACAGCTGTCATACCAGCGTGCATTTTTAAAAAACTTATCAAAATTGGTGAAGTTTTGTGCAGCCATCTTAATATTGAAGATGGAAGAAAATAATGCAACATTTTCAACATACTATGCTTTATAATTTCAAGAAAGGTAAAAACACAAGCGAAACGCATAAAAAAGATTTGTGTAGTGTATAGAGAAGGTGCTGAGACTGATCAAATGTGTCAAAAGTGGCTTGCCAAGTTTCTTGGTACTACTGATATTTTGGCTAAATAATTCTTTGCTGTAGGGCTTGTCTTATACATTGGAAGATGTTTAGCTGGACCCCTGGCCTCTACCCACTAGAAGCCAACAGAGGGAGATAGCTGACATACTCAAAATATACAAATCAATAAAGTTATTGGTGAAAATGAAAAATTTGTCTTTTATTTTATGGAAAAAAAAACAACAACTGTAACATACTTTTTGGCCAACCCATTAAGTATTTAATAAATGTTTGATTACTCCTAGGGTGACCATTCATCCCAGTTTGCCCAAGAAATCCTAATTTAAGCCTGCTGTTTTTCCTATTTGTTTTCCTAAAAGTACTTTAGTTTTTCCTAATTTTCAAAACATTACTATTTTATGACTTAGAAATATATATGGAGCAAAGTTACTTGAATATGATATTTATTCCTGCAACATAGCACTAAGTAATTCTGGTTAAGTTTGATACCACACTGTAAGCATGTTTTAAGGCAATAGTTGGGGTGATTTAGCCCCAGGGAACATCTAGCAATGTATGGAGACATTTTTGTTTGGCCAGGGATACGGCTAGACATCCTACAATAGATAGGACAGCCCCCACAACAAAGAATTATCTGGCCCAAAATGTCGATATCTTCATCTAAGAAAGTTATTAGCAAGATCAAAATAATATTTCTAAAATGTGAATACTTTATAAGAGGAGCTAAACAAATCTGATCTTTATCATTTAGCTTGATATGATGGTTTTCATGCAATCAATTATAAGCAGTTTGGATGAAGTGGAAAGAATATTACTATGGACTCAATACTTTGGTTTGAATTCCAGTTTTGCCACGTGCTTCAGGGCACAAAAGGTTCGTAAATCTCAGGAACTCAATTTTCTAGCCCATAAAGGTAACTGTGCCTTCTGTTCCCACCTACATACCCTACATACTATTGCCACACTAACCTTTCCAAAACATCGTTTTGTTAAGAATACCGGAACACTCAAAAAAATGTCCTAGATTTCACAGGCCATCCATAGCATGGTTTCCAATGCAATGATGCAACTTTATTTCTTACTTGTTCCCCAGTAAATTTCACTTAACTATCTTCACAGGCTTTCTCTTTACCCTACTCAAATTCAGCTTTTCCTAAACTTTTTCATTCTGACAGAAGAGCAAGAACTACCCTTCCATCCATACCTAAATCTTTAGTACCAACTCTCACACTGAAGTCCATATAAACTTCTCTATGACCTCTCATTGTTGGTTTCAAAGAGAACTGAATTCTGTGTTCATTCTGTCTCCAATCTAAATACTTGAGGAACCTTCAAGGCTTAGTATCAATCTCCACTCAGCCATTTAAACAAATATATTTGTAGCAGCTACCATAGCCAGGCATGGTGCTAGACAGGTATTCAGAGATGAATTAGGGCAAAACTAGATTATTATACCTCACATAGGGCTGGTCATTAGCCTCTTCAGTGGCTACCATGGAGTACTACCATCAAGACCTACAGTACCTGCTTATCAAGTTCCAAGCCTCTAGATCTGTTTCTAGGATTCATAAGGTGTTTTTCTGTTGTTGGGGGAAGGGAGGGAGAGAGAGGAGAGAAACATTGATGTGAAAGAGAAACAGCAATTAGAAGCCTCTTGTACACTCCCCGGCCAGGGATGGATTATGCAACCTAAGCATGTGCCCTGACCAAGAACCAAACTTGTAACCCTTCCACTTATGAGATGACATTCCAAACCAACTGAGCTACACCGGCCAGGGCAGATTCATAAGGTTTTTAAAATTTTGTTTCTTAACCCTCTCCAGATCAGCGCTAGCTAGGAAAACCAATGGCAAATAAAAATTTCACTATGACAAGTCATGACAAGACCCATTATCTCCCTCTTAGAGGGGAAAATAGTGGGTCTGCTCAAAAGACAGTCACATCCTAAAATTACTAAATTACAATACTCTTTTTTTATCTAATAAATAGTTATTAAGACACACAATCTGATCTCATTATAACAATAAACTACAGTACTAATTAGGCATGAAATGCGTACTTAAAAACTCTCTCACTAACTGGACAGCATTTATTAAATTCCATTCTTCAAACTTATCATACTCACAGGTCACTTACAGACTTGGCCTGGCCAACCCCTGCTTCTTATTCACACCTTTCAAACAAAACAACCATAGTTGCTACTTTTTTTTACTATCTCAAGCGAGCTAGCTAAGAAGCTCCTGAACAAAGTAACTGGACCGCAGTGTGTGGGAGGAGCTGCCTTCTAGTAAACTACTGAAGTGGGATAGTTTAAGTCATCTCATGAATTCTAAACCTCTTAATTTTTAACTAGATGCTAACTTACCTTTCCAAATATTTTCACAAATTTCATGTCAGGTATTATGATACTGCATTATCTTGCTTCTATTATACAATCACTTTTTCTTCTTTTCCCTTCAGTTCTTTAACACCCTTGAGAAATTTCCATTTTTTTCCAGAATTTGAGCCTTTTCCCAGATCAAAGCAACTCTATGGTTTGCAGTTTTTGAACCACACCTAGTTTAAAAATTTGGTTAAAAGACTTCCTTTTAAATAAGCTAGTTTGTTTCAAAAGATGTCCATTTTCCTCCATAATTTAGATTCCCAAATAAAGATCCCAGAGGATGTGATTTTGAATAAATGGAACTGGAAAAATAAGAATTTATATTACTGAAAGTCTTAAAATCTACATGCTTTTACAAGTTCATTACTATAATAAAATGCATTAGTGTAACTCAATTAATTTAAATTAAGATGCCACTTAATTCTGCTATTAATTATCTCCTTTTACAAAATTGAACTAATTTAGAGTATAGGTATATTCCTAGCAGAGGGGCAAAGAGGGACAAGGAGGCAGGATCTGGGTTTGTAGAGGGAGAAGGGAAAAGCCCTTTTGAGGTACCAGGGCATCAGCACCAGTTTCCCTGGGTCATCTGGGATACATATTTGCACACGGGGTAGCCTCCAAAGATGGGAGTGAGGAGAGCTGCCGCATTAGTGACCCAAAAGGCTCACAGGATGTGATCTACACAGCTCTGAAGTTCCTTATCTGACATTCCTGGAAAATAAAGAAGTTTTAGGGTTCTGCCTGCAAAAATGAGCTGCATACTTTATTTAGGTAAATGTGATAAACTCATTAATGTTTATGCTTGGGGAATTTCATTTTTAAAATACAAAGTTAAAAATGAATAATAGCTTATAAGATCATACACACCAGCTGACTTGGACTTTAGTTCTATAAAAACCGCATGTCTAAATTTCTTCACCTTACTACCACTAAGCAACAAGGAAAACATCAACAGCTTTTTAATGTCTCATGTTATAGTAAGATCCCCATCTATCTGAACACAGGGTAACAAAACTGACTTAAATCTTATCAACAGAATGTTTTAAATGACAAAAGTAATTTGTGGTTACAACAGAAAATTTATAAGTCACCAAAAATACAAATAAGTTTAAATCAAGGTATATCTACTATCCTACCAAAGAGAGACATCGCTATTGATTAATTTTAAAACTGATTTTTAACATCAGACACTGTATCTACATAATATTTTCTTTCTTAATTAATCATGGGAGAGTACATATTCAATACTGCCACTACGTGGAATATGTGTGAGGTTCCTCAACTGCAACTGGCATAAGGGTCATGCAAATCATGTAAGAAATTTGGTCTCATTATTATACAGTTTCATCTCACTTCAACCTAACAGCATTGATAATAAGATTGATTAAATTTAATGTAATGTAACTAAACCTTACTACACACAAGATGCTGTGAGCCTATTTAGAAGCCTAAAAATGAGTATGATACTGTCCCTCTGCTTAAATTGCTCACAATCTACACAGACCAAAGTACAAGGTTGTCATGTTACAGAACTCAAAAAAGGATATATAAATAGTGACAGGTAATACTGAAGAGGAAGTAATCCAAGTGAGAAATTTAGAATTTCACAAAGGACTGAAAAAAAAGTGCTCTATGCAGAATGAACATCAAAAGCTAACAGACTATGAATATTCATGAAGTTCTCTGGCAACAGCAAATAAATCTAGGAAAAAGGTGAACTGAAAAAGAACTGACTGCTGAGGACCTTAAATATCTTCCTAACTAATTTTTATTCTTTGGATATAAAAATGACTTTTTCAAACCTATCCTCAAAAGAAAAAGAATCTGCCATTACTGAGGATATTCAGAGAAATGTGCCTGAGATTTAGAAGAAAAACATCCATGATGCTTCCATTGCTCATGATTCCCACCACATTTGAGTTGAGCACTTTGTCTCCCAAATAGATTACAATATCTTAATCACAGAAAGAGAGTATAAAGAACACTCAGAAGTAACCTAATTCAACCTTTTATCTCTTTGTAATATCCCTTGCCACAGGACCTGTCAGCAGTCTTCACTGCTAACAGTTACTAACAACACATTTTAAAGGCAGTCCATACCATCTATGAACAGTTCTATTAGAAAATTCCCAGTCAGGGCACATGCTTGGGTTGTGGGCCAGGTCCCCAGCAGGGGGGCGTGTGAGAGTCAACCACACATTGATGTTTCTCTGCCTCTCTTTCTCCTTCCCTTCCCCCATCTCTAAGAATAAAATTTAAAAAAAAAAAGAAGAAAATAATGTACTGTAAGAAAAAGGCTATTGCATCTTAAGAGTTTATAGCAGAATAGAAAGAAAATTCTAAACAGATGTGCAAACCAATTTTGAGAATATCTGATCTAAAAACAGAGAATGTTTCATATTAAATAATTATTTTTAATTGGGGGAGTGTGAAAATGGTATTGTAATTACAGTTAAAAACTACTTATATTCTACTACAATATTCAGTATTTAAATGATATGATGTTTGGGATGGAACTGACTTCAAAATATTCCAGAAGGTTGATGTTTGAATGGTATAGGTGAAAAAAGAATGGCATGAGTTGGTTAAGTGTTGAAGATAAGTGATAAGTTACATGGAGGTTCATTTACTGTTCACTCTACTTTTGTATAAATCTGAAATTTTCCAAAATGAAAAGTTTTAAGTTCAACGCCAAGTTTGGTGAGTCTGGGACTAAAATAATAAAACAGTGATGATAATGATGACAATGATGAAAGTTAACACTTATACATTTAATTTGTGCCAAAAACAGTTTTAAGCACTTTACATATAATACACGTAATTCTATATGGTCAGTACAATAATGATCTCTATAGTCATGCGCTGCATGACAAGACATTAAGAATCACATGTAACAGGATGGTCCCATAAGATTACAATGGGGCTGAAAATTCCTATGGCCTAGTGAAATTGTTGACATTATAATATCTTAGGGCCAAGTATTATATAAGCACTTACTATTGTGTTACAATTGCCTACAGTGGTCAGTAGAAGTAGCATGCTATATAGTCTAGGAGCTGTAGGTGAACAGAATTTGTCACCCCAAAATATGTTTCTATTGGAAGAATTATTTTAGGCTGTTCAATTTTAAGAAAGCAGATATGAGAGCAGCTCTGAAAACCAAGTAGAGGTTACCTTTTGTAAGACATTTACATTTGTAAGGGGAAGCTCCATTTGTTAGGGTGTCTCCCTCAGTGTACCAGAAGAGGATGACCTTATCTCTAGAAACTCTTATCAATGTAGATGGAATGACTTAAATCTGCCTAACTACCTTACCCTAGTCTACTGTGCTTTTTCCAGTAAGCTCCCATAACTGACTTCCCTCTCTCCCAACTACTTCTTTTGTTCTGAGCTAAAGATGGTACTTAAGATGGAGGCTTAAGCCCATTTAGGTGAGTTACTCAGTTTTCCTAGGTCTCTCCCCTTCTACTTGAGGTAAACACTTATTAAATGGTGTACCCAGGGTCACATGGGTAACAAGGGTGGGAGCAGGAATTCCAACTCAGGCTATCTAGTTCTTAGAGTCCCGGCTCTTAGCTACTATCTTATCTGACTCCTGGGAGCTCTGAAGTCCAAGTTAGAACAAGAATAATGAGTACAAAAAGGGATTCTTATGTAAAGAAATTTTTAAAAAATGTACACAAGCCTCAGGTTGTTAAAGAACAAATGAGCAAAAGACAGAATGGTGGAGAGGGGGGAGCATATAATAACCACAGGTGAATAAGAGTATAAATCTATTAGAGATAACATAAAAAACCCCAGATAAAATTAGGTAAAGGTTAAAAATTTTTAAATATACATCCTAGCTCAGCCATATACATTCAAACCTCACTTCTTGAACATCTCCCATCTTGAACAATTTGGTTCTTGACTAAGCTATTCATGAAAAAAAAATGCCCAGGTTATCAAAACTTCAGTTCTCAACCCAACAACCCTGTCATGCTGATACTGGTATGATTACATGTCTCCCAGGTGACAAAGGAGAGAATGCATGAACAGGAGTCAGTTCACTGCTAAACCTCACGTTGTTAACATCTCAGGCAATTGTGCTATGAATATTGTTGTGGGTTTTTTTTTTTTGCTTTTGTTGCTGCTTATTATTATTAAATACATACAGTAAGCCACCGTGGATCCTAAGGAGGTTAGCGATAGTAGCAAAGTGAAAGGAAAGTCGTAAGAACAACAATAGAGCTTAAAAAAGAAATAACTGCAAAGTATGACAGAAGTGTTTACATATCTGACCCGACTACTGAATAAGGCATGGCGAAATCCACGATGAACGCGATTTTAGAATAGAAAGAGGCCATCAGGATTGTTGATGTTGCTAAAGGTGTGAAAGTGCTCATGAAACAAGGATCACAGGTGACTAAAAAGGCAAAAAACTTGTCGCTGATTTGGATAAAAGAAAAGCAGTTAGCTGGTGATACCACTTTGGAGGCAATGATATGAGAAAAAGCGAAGATGCTGCATGCTGACCTCCTGAAAGACACCCCTGGAACGAGTGTAGAAAGTGATTTGTTTAAGGCTGTAGCAGGTGGTCTGATAACCTTAAGAAGTGGGATTCACAGTGTAGTGAGGCATAGGGAGGCTGCCAATTCTAACAAAGTAGATGCTGATAATTTTGTGACAAAATTTCAATAACACATAGAGGCTGAGGGATATGCTCCCCAACAAGAGTTCAATTGTGATGAGACAGGCCTCTTCTGCAAAAAAATGACAAAGAGAACCTACATCACACAGGAGGAGAAGTCATTTCCAGGACACAAACCAATGAAGGGCAGGCTGACATTACTGTTGTGAAGAAATGTGAATGGGGACTTAAAACTGAAGCCTCTACTGGTCTACCATTCTGAAAACCTGTGAGTTTTCAAGCAAAATAATGTCATGAAAAACAAGCTGAATGTGATGCGGAGGACGAACAGCAAGGCTTGGGTAACCAGGTGATATTTTATTGAGTGGATTCATGAAGTGTTTGCCCCAAGTGTGAAGAAATACCTCTGGGAAAAACAACTGCCACTCAGGGCACTTCTTGTAATGGACCATGCTCCTGCCCACCGCCCAGGCCTGGAGGCCGCGTTGGTAGAGGAGTACAGCTTCATCACTGGTAGGTCCTTGCCACCCACTGTCTAGCCCATGGACCAGCAGGTCATTTCTAATTTTAAAAAACTCTACACAAAGGCACTGTTTTAGGGGTGTTTTGAGGTGACCTCTGAAAATAATTTAACCCGTAGGGAGTTCTGGAAAGAACATTTTACTGTCCTTTCTTGCTTGTGGCACACAGACAAAGCATGGGGGAAAGTGTCTTCCAGGACCACGTAGGCCTGTAGGAAACTGGCCTGAGTCTCCGCTGAGACGTTGAGGGCTTTGAGGACGAGCCTGTGTCTGTTGTGGAGGATACTGTGTCTCTGGGTAAATCCTTGGGCTTGAAAGTGGATGGTGACAACGCGGAGGAGTTGGTGGAGAATCACAATGCTGAGTGGACCATTAAAGAACTCAAAGACCTGCATGCAGATGGAGCAGCAGCAGATGACAGCTGAGGGACTCTCTTCAGATGAGGAGAGGGGAAGGGAGGGTATTCCTATTTTACTAATCTAGAAAATGCTTGGGAAATGGGGGAAAATGCAAAGTTTTACTGAGAAACATCACCATGACAAAAAAGTAGCTATTACACTTGCTCAATGACAGTACAGTGTTTCACTTCAGGCAAGTGTTAAAACCGGGAAAACAAACGTCACTGGATAGGTTTTAGTGAGAGAGGTCCAGTGAGCCTGCAGCAAGTTCTAGTGGAGCCAAAGGCAAAAGAGAGAAAGAATCCCAGAAGAACAGCCATGTGATGCTTTTATGGAAGGGGACTCCACTTCTAAACAATAATATCCCCCCATCCTTCCTCTCCCTATTCAGTCATCAGTAGCTCTCAACATTAAAGGTAAGTTCAACTGTGTATGTAATTTTTTTTACTGTACATTTCTTTTTTGTTAAGTTTTCATTTACATTTCATGTCCTTTTTGGTTTTAAAGTGTTTATTTATAGATTAAACAGTACATTAGACATATATATATAAGAAAGGTTAAAACAAGGAATAATTTGGGGGTCTAGAATGGATTAACATATTTACATTATTTCTAATGAGAAAAAAATAATTCGGTTTCGAATAAATTGTTTCTTGAACAGCCTTCTGCAATAAATTAAGTTGGAGAACCAAGGTGCCACTGCTATTTCCTAAAAAAATTAAATGTAGCATTACCATTTGATCCAGCAATTTCACTTCTGGGTCTATTCCCAGAAGTGAAAGTAAGGACTTGTACAGATATTTGAATGCCCATGTTCATAGTGGCATTATTCACAAGAGGCAGAAGCAATCCAAGGTCCATCACCGAATGAATGATAAAGAAAATGTGACCGATATAGACACACAGCCATAGACAGACAGACAGACACACACACACATACACACACACACACACACACAAATGGAATGTATTATCTTAAAAAAGGAAACCCTGTCATATGCTACAGCGTGTATGAAACTTGAGGGCATTATGCTAAGTGAATAAGTGAGTCATAGAAATACAAATACTACATGATTCCACTTATGAGGTACCTAGAGCAGTCAAACTCAGAAACAAAGTAGAATTGTGGTTGCCAGGAGCTGGGGGTAGGGCCCACAGGGAGGTAAGGAGTTGGTATTTTGTGAGGATAATATTTCAGTTTGCAGGATGGAAGGGTTCTGGGGACCTGCTGTACAACAATATGCATGTGGTTGACAACACTGAACTACACATTTGGGAGGCTGAACTTTATGGAGTTTTTTTTCATAGAAAAACACACATTCCATATTTTAATATAAACATCACATAAATCATGTAAGCTTAGGTGTAGGAACAGAAAGATTTAAGAATGATGTCAAACCCCTACCTTACATTATATTGAAAAAGCAAAATGTTGGCAAGGACTGAAAAAAATTGCTGTTTTCTCTTGCCCATTGAGGAGTATGAAAAAAATGGAAAGAAAGAAGAAAAAATTCTGAGATGTGCTGCAACATAATGAACCTTGCAGACACTGTGGTAAGTGACAAAAGGCAGTCGCAAAGCACAAATATTGTCTGATTTCACATAGATGGGTTGCCTGAAGTAGTCAAATATGATACAAAAAGTAGAATGGCAGTTGTCACAGGCTTGGGGGTAGTTGTCACAGGCAGGTATTGTTTAATGGCATAGAGTTTCAATTTTGGAAAGAGAAAAAACTTCTGGAGATGGATGCCTGCACAACAGTATGAATGTACTCAATGCCACTGAACTAACTACACACTTAAAAATGGTTAACATGGTCCATTTGATATTATGAATACAATATTTTGCCATGATGAAATGGATTGAAGACCTAAATGTAAGAGTTACAAACTTCTTAGAAGAAAACACAAGAGTAAATCTCATGAACTCGGATTAGGCAGAGGTTTCTTAGATATGACACCAAAAGCACAAGCAACAGAAGAAAAAATAAACTGGATATCATATTAAATATTTGTAAATCATCTCTCCCACAAGGTATTAGTATCTAGAATATATAAAGCACTCTTACAACTTAACAAAATGAAAACAGGTTACCCACCTAGAAAATGGGCAAATGGTTTAAGCCAACATTTCTTCAAAGATGACATACAAATGGCCAATAAATACATTAAAAGATGCTGGACGTCATTAGTCATTAGGCAAATGCAAACTGGAACCACAATAAGATATCAGCAGATGGCTACATAACAAAAAAGACATATAATAACAAGTGCTGGTGCGGATATGCAGAAATTGGAACACTTGTACAATTATGTTGCTCGTGGGAACATACAATGGCACAGCTATTGTGGAGAACAGTTTGGCAATTTCTCAAAAAGTTAAATATAGAGTGACCATTTTATCTAGTAATCCTACTTGTAGGTATATACCCAAGAAAAATAAAAACATATCCATATAAAATCTCACAAATACTGATGGCAGCATTTTTCATAATAGTCAAAAGATGGAAACCCAAATGCCCATCAAACAATAAATGAACAAAATGGGGTAATATTATTCAGACATAAATGGCAATAAAAAAAGAGACTGTTATGAGACACGCTACAATATGGATGAACGTTGAAACATTATACTAAATCAGTGATTTTCAACCAGTGTGCTGCAAGAATTTTTTTAATTTTAAAAATTTATTTTTTAGAGAGAGGAGAAGAGGAGGAGAAGAGAGGGAGAGAAACATTGATGTGAGAGAGAAACATCAATTGGTTGCCTCTCACACGTGTCCCAACGGGGGACCAAACCCGCAACCTAGGCATGTGCCCTGACTGGGAACTGAACAGGCAAGCTTTCGCTTTGGGGGAGGACAATCAACTGAGCCACACCGGTCAGGGTACTGCAAGAATTTTTAAAACATGCAATACCTCCCTGGCTAGTTAGCTTAGTTGATTAGAACGTTGTCCCTCTACGCCAAGATTGTGGATTTGATCACCCCTGGGCAGGGCACATGCAAGAATCAACTGATGAACACATAAATAAGTGGAGTAACAAATCCCTGTTCCTCTCTGTATCTCTCTGTCTCTGTCTCTATCTGTCTCTCTCCCTCCCCTTCCTGTCCTTTTTCTCTCTCTTAAACCAATACATAAAAAAAATTCGGAATAAAACATGCAATACCTGACTATTTTAGTCAAGGGCACTGACCTCCTTGCCCTTACACTGTAAATAAAAAATGACAAGAGCCAAGATAACCACAGCCATCTGATATGAGTAAATCAAAATCATACCTATTTTTGTCAGATCAGCAAAAAATATATATTGTGTGTGCACCACACATTTTTATTAATTAATTTGTGTGCCACGAGGTGAAAAAGGTTGAAAATCTCTGTACTAAATGAAGCCCTGGCTGGTGTGACTCAGTGGATAGAGTGCCAGCCTGTGAACCAAAGGGTGGTAGGTTCAATTCCTAGTCAGGGCGCATGCCTGGGTTGCAGGCCAGGTCCCCAGCAAGGGGCACGTGAGAGGCAACCACACACCGATGTCTCTCTCTCTCTCTTCCCCTCTCTAAAAATAAATAAATAAAATAAAAAAAAAGAATATCGCTATACTAAATGAAATAAGCTAGACACAAAAGCCACATATTATATGATTTCATTTATATGAAATGAGCAGAAGAGGCAATTCCCTAGACACAGAAAGTAGATAAGAAGAGCTGGGCCCTGGGGGAAATAGGAAGTGACTGATAACGAGTTGGAGTTTTTTGTGAGAATGATGAAAATGTTTTAAATCAGATAGTGGTGTAACAGCAGTATAACTTTATGAATATACTAAAAATCAGTAAATCACACTTTATGTGAATTTTATTGTGTGTGAATTTCATCTCAACAAATAAAAACTTAAGGAGAAAAAATTACATTAAGAGGATTAGTACAAAAAGACTGGAGCAAAGTATGCAATAATACCAGATGACAAAGAGTAGGCAGAAATATTCTTCTTTAGCTTCTGATTTTCTGCCAATAGTTTGATCAAATAGGTCAAATAAACATTCTTCAAAGGAAACTGAAGTTCAATTGAGGCAAGGTGATAAACAGTAAGCCTGGAAAAGGTTTAGGCCTAACCCTCCAAACAATGGAACAAAATTAAAATATTGTCAATCTGGAATATCATTACAAGGTATAGAGTGTATCCGACCCTACAGGCTCACATTAAGCATAAGTAACAGAATTTAAAACTGTTAATGAAATATTTGATTTCAAAATAACAGCACTTAGCCAAGCAATTATATCCACCACACACTGTCTGGTCAAGTATCATCTAAATGCTGAATACAGTTCTGGGGAGAAGGTGTGAGGATCATCACAGCAGTCTTCAGATGTTTTAAGGAATCAATCATGTGGAAAAGAGATTATACTTGAACAAGTAAAAAAACAGTGGGAACAACACAGGCTTTGTTGTCAAAAAGGCCTGGTTTCAAACCTGACTCTTATCATTTACTGTGTTTCATTTGATGCTTAAAAGACAGATTAAGTTGCCTTACCTAGACAATGATACCTACACCTCATAAATGGATAAAAATTAAATGCAATTAAGTGCAAAAATGTTTATAAGGTACCTGGCATAGTCTGACACACTGTGACACACAACGATGTTAGTTCCTATCTCTAGACTTTTCCTAGTTGTTTTAGAATAGTGTTTTTCAAACTTAGAGTTACAATCCATTAATGGGTCACAAAATAAGCTTAGCTGGTTGTAACCAGCATTTTTTTCCTAAAGAAAACAGAGCAGAAAATATTGGAGGGTACCACATGTACTAAAAGTTAACTGTAGCTGTATGAAACTTCTGTTTCAATTATTCATATACATGTGTGTACTAGGCTATGATGTAAAATGTACTTCTGGTCATGAAGCTGGAGGAAAAAAAAAAGAAGAAGAAGAAGAAAAAGTTGTAAAAAACACTATTCTAGAGCACTGTTTTCTACACATGGTCTATGGATACCAGTTCCTTAGGATCTCAGATAAGTTTAGGAAACCTTAACACTTCGAGATTTACTATATTCAATTCACATTAGCATATCAAAAAATATAGCATTAAAAAAAACCCTGTTTATTTTTGTTGACTTTCGATTATCCCATATATATTTGACCTCAGATCCGCCACTATTTTTTCACACAGTATCTACTGACACATTCAGAACTGGCATTATATGGCATAAATATGATGGGGGAAAAAACAATTCCTCTACATGAAAAAGAAGGTATAATGGGCATCTTACAGGAAAGTAGATTTTTACCTTACAAAGAAAAAACTCTTGACTCTTTGAATCTTCCTCCCCCTGCCACTAACACCCACCCCCTTTCAACTTATACTCCAAACACAACACATCCCAAAGCACTTTATGGTTATCGAACATTCAATTCATGCAATTTTTTTTCAGAAAGTACAGGACATCTACAATATCAAGAAATGTAGCCAGGATCAAAGCAGTAACCAGGAACCACCCAGTCAAAAGAAACTTCTAGGATAGTATTTAAGACTTGCTTTACTATAACAAACCCTATTCTCAGAAACCAAAGCTACAAGACTTAATCAGCTTCTGCAAGTGGAGTCAATGTGTTCTAATAATACATAATCTAAAATGGGCTGATGAGTGCAGCTAATCCTCATTATTACAGCATCATCATCATCACTTGGAAGAGGCATGTGATGATATTTAGAGCATTCTGGGTTCTCTTAAAGTGTATACATACCCAAGATTCCTTTGGCAGGATGTGATTTCAAGCTAATATGAAAAAATTGTCAATATCACAGTTAGTTCTAATAATATTTCTTATCACTTGACAATAAAACAAAGGCTTGACATTATATATTCAAGAGTACCTCGGTAATTCAAACCTTCCTAATTAGGAGTTACAAAAACCTCTGACTCTGCTCTAGCAGTTGTCAGAGCATAAATTCCCTTCCCACTCTCCCTCTAATGCCACCTCCCGTCCTTAAAGTTTGCCTCAGCTACTTTGGACTATTATTTTCTTCTCAATTTCTGAGCACTCAAAACTTTTTGTTCCTGTCACTCTTTGGGGGGGGGGGGACGGGGCAATTCCCTGCATACAGGTTATTTAACTGCATAAAACTTGGATCCCCAAAAGCCTGTAAGTGCCTTAATGAACAGGTATCAACTTTTAAGAATCTTCAGACTCTCCCACAAGATCAAGATCTGGGAAATCTTTCTTGATTTAAATAACTAGGCTTAAGTGTAAGAGCAGCTAGTCTCGGAGAGTTCACTACATGCCAGACCCAGTACTAAAAGCTTACATGGATTCTTTCAATCCTCACAACTCTACAGAGTTAAGAACTATTATTTTCACAATGAAATAGAGGAAGAAAATGAAGCTCAGAGTAACTTGCCCAAGGTCATACAACTAGGAAATGGCAGAGCCAGGGCCTGAATCCAGGCAAAGTTCTTAACCACCTTAGTACACTGTAAAGTCACAGTCCTGCAATACCGGAGCCCACGAAGGACTTCGATTTCACTAACTTGTAAGTTTCAATTTCAACAAAGAGTAGAAACATTTTAGCCAAAAGTTAAAACTTTATAAAAGGGTAAATTAAGAGAAAGAATTTCCCATACACAGCTTTATGTGGCTGCAATAAAAAATGAGGGTAACTGCCTCACATGTCCTTTCTATTTATGGAAGTGATATTACCGTGTGGGTCACAATTTTATCAGGAAGTTGGCTTATGAAAATACCGCTTTGGCTTTCCAAGAGCCCTACTTAAAAATGTGAAGGAAAGACAGATGTGATAACTGTCCAGCTCCAAAAAAAAAAAAAAAAAAAAAAAAAAAAAAAAGGCCAGACCCAGTGCTTAAGAAATAAAAGCCAGGGCTCTTGTTCCATCCTTGACTCTTACACAAAGCGGCACCATCCTCTGCCCTCTGCACACAAAGCAAGCTTTACCCCGCTGCCCAAAGGGGAGTGCTGGTTCACACGGTCTCCCCTTCGCCGCCAGAAACGCGCCCATCTCCCTCTAGTCCAAGCACTGCCCACTGCACAGACTGAGACCACTAAGGTCTGCACCGATCCCGGAGACACCTCATCAAGCAGACCCCTCCGCGACACACAAAATGCTCAGGCCACCATCCCAAAGCCAGTATGTATTTATTCCCTATCACACAAAGCAGGATCCCTTCCTACAAACAGTTTCCCACCTCCGGCTCCTCCCACGATGAGCAGCCCTTCCCAGGCTGTGCCAACCCACAGACCCCAACGGGATCCAAAACCAGAGAGTCCACAACCCAGAGAAGTGGCTACTAGATCCTTTGCTCTCGCACGCCTCGAGTTCCAAGTCCAGCTGACCCTCCCCCGGCCAAAGCGAGAAAGCCACGAGTCCCCATCCGAGAGCGGATCCGGCTACACAAAGCGAGGTGTCCCGCCAGGTGCCCTCCCCGGGGGACCCTCGGAAGACGCTCTCCGCCCCCGGGCTCGTCCCCGCCCAGCCCCGGCCCGGCGCCCCGCGCTCACCAGCTCTCCTCCTCCTCCTCCCAGCCTGACAGGCGCTCCAGCTCCTCGGGCCGCAGTGGCTCCACCTCGTCCAGCAAGCCGCCCTCGCCCGCAGCCAGCAGGGATGCGGTGTCCCGCAGCTCTTCGCTACTCGTCCGCCTCGGGCCCGACCCAGCCCCGCCGGTTGACTTGACGCCGAGGCCCAAGGGGAAGCCCCGAGGGGACGCCGAGCCGGAGGAGGGAGTGGACGCGCCGGCTCGCACCGGGCTGCCGGGCCCGAGGGAGCCAGCGCCCTGCACCGCCCCCGAGCGACTCCTCAGCTGTTCGTTCTGCTTCTCCAGCTTCTTCACCAGCTCCTGCAGCTTCCGCACCTCCTGGTCCGCGTTCACGTTGGAGTTAACGTCCTCCATCCCGGCCCCGCCGCCTCTGCCGCCCGCCACCCGCTCGGACTCACAACCACCGGGAAAGAGCCGGAGCAAAGAGGCGTCGCCGCCGTTGCCGCTCACTCTAGCCGAGGCGCCGGCATAGAGCAGGGCCAGGCCCCACCGCCAGCGTCCCCCCAGCTCGGGTTCCGAAGTGCCGCTGGCCCCAGCCGACCCGCCTCATCTGCGCCGGCTCCAGGATTGGGGGAGGCGGCGCCAATATCCGGCCGCGGCCGCCATCTTCCCTCCGTCCCTCCGCCCCTCCGCTCCCCGCAGCCCAGCCCCGTCGGTGACCTCAGAGCGTCGTGGATGGACGCGGCCCGGGCGGGCGCTGTGAGGACCCGGTGGCGAGCTCGCAGCGGGGCGGGGTGAGCGGGCGGGCCGTGTGCCGGAAGGGGCGTGTCCGTGCCGTCGCGGAGGTGGGTCGCTGCGGGCTGCCTGGGATGGGGTGTTCTCGCCGCAGGCGGGGCAAGAGCGAGGGAAATCGACTCATTCACCTCCGCCTATTGGTGTTTTATGAGGGGCGTGTAGTGTGTTTTCTAACCCTAAACACCGGCATGTGGGACCAGCAGGTGGGTCTTGTATTCCCTCCCTGCTGGTTCTCGGAAGGGCACTCAGGCCCCAAAGAAGGACAGTTTACTTTGCCTGTTTGTTCTGCAAATATTTATTCGATGCCTACTTGAAATAGGAGATTGGCTAGAAGGAGCCTCAGAACCCATCTGTGACCCATCTCTGCAAATGAGAAAACAATCCCAAATGGTTAAGAAAGCTCTAAAGTCAAAATAATAACCATAAATTGAGTGCTTACTATATGGGCCAGACACTTGAAAGGCTTTATCTCACTGTATAAAACATAGTTTCCCCGACTTAAAAGCGGGGTATAGAAAACTGCTCCTCTCTCTTTGCCTTTGTCCGTGTATTGATGCATAATTGACTCTTTCGATCAGTTTTGTTCTGAAAAACTTTTACATTGTGGGTCCTGATTTTTTTTAAGTTGTATATTAAAAGTACTTAATAATCATGTTGACATATACCGATGAATGTTGAGCGATGTAATGTAAAAATCTGCGGTAAGTGGCACCCGTTTATATGTGTACTACAGGCAGCAAAAAACAAACAACAAAAAAAACACTTAAATGCTTTGTTTTTATCACTTTTATTCCTCTTCATATGTCAGTTGTGTACTACTTGGCTTGTGTTTGCAGATTTCCTCTAATTGCCTCCTCCACCCATAGCTAATAATAATCCAGTCCCATTATTCCTGGGTGTGGTCGTGGTTTACTTGCTCCTACTCTTTAGCTTTTCTGTGCTGTATTTTCCTTGCCTGGAATATTCTACCTGTCAAATCTGATTTCTTAAAACCCATGTTCACCCATCCAGGAAACCTTTCCCTGACATTTCCACAAACATCTAGTTGTTCTGTTTACTCTAGCATTACCTGATCAGTAGTTTCGAAAAGGTAGTTCTGAAGTTTTTTTAAAAAAATTTTTTAAGAAATCTTTTTTGTTTATTTTTGTTTGTATAATTGAAGAAAATGGACCATTCATTTTTGTTTTCCATGTCTAGTGTATTGCCTAACACAGTGGATATTCAATACTAAATTTATTGAAAGGTAGAATGTGAATTCTGACAGGTCAAGGACAAGTTGATGTTTATTCATAGCAAAAAAAAAAAAAAAAAAAAAAAAAAAAAAAAAAAAAAAAAAAAAAAAAAAAAAACCCAAACCAAAAAAACCAGCATTGAGTATTTTGAAAGTTTCCTGACTAACTAGAAATCAATAGAGTTTTTCTCAGCTATGCACACCCAGTCAAAGGATGTCTATGTCTACTAGTACACAACAGTTGTGAATTAATATGTATCATCTTTATAATGCTTATCTAAATAGCATTGCTGTCTTGGATACATCTCTGAATGTATCCAAGACACTAGTTGCCAGAATGTTAAACACCATGACTATTTCACATATAGCACTTTTTGCTTGCATTTGATGGTTTATGAAATAGATTCCAAGTGGGCTGTTTCTGTATTGAGGATATTTCAAACATATTGCTTGAAAGGAATAGTTCACAAGACAGTATAAAGTTAAATACTGATATTCCATGGAATAAGGAGAGTTTGGTGTCATGTAGAGGGATGAATTGAAAACCAGAAAGCCTGCTGGCAGATTCTAGCTGTACCACAAATATGGTGCTTGACATAATCTCTGGTCCTTAAGCATGTCATGCTGGCTCCATATTCAAAATATGTCTAAATACTTTGTAGCACCTCCACTACTAAACTCTAGTTCAATTTGCCTTTTCTTGTCTAGATTACTGTGGTACTCTCTTAAAGGGCTTTTCTAGTCTGCTGCTTAAAATCTGTGAGTCACAGAGGAACCAGATGATCCTCTGTGTAAGTCAGATCAGGTAACTTTCCTGCTAGGAATCTTCCACTTGCTTCCCAACATACAATCCAAAGTACTTTCCTTGGGCTATAAGATTAGATACTTAACAACTTCTGCAAGTATTTTTTTAAAATATATTGTTTTGACTGTTAATCTTTTTATTTATTTATTTTTAGAGAGGGGGAGGGAGGGAGAAAGAGGGAAACATGAATGTATGGTTGCCTCTTGAATGCCCCCTACTGAGGACCTGGCCTACAACCCAAGCCTGTGCCCTGACTGGGAATCGAACCGGTGACCTTTGGTTCACAGGCTGGCACTCAATCTCCTGAGCCACACCACAACCAGGGCAACTTCTGCAAGTATTGGATTGACTACTACTCTTCACTTCCATCATTCTACTCTTTGATGTTCTTCAAACATGCCAAGCATTCTTCTACTTTGGGAACTTTGAACTTGATGTTCTCTCTGTCTAGCACCTATTCTTCCTCTACATTGTCTCATTACTGACTCTTTTCATTCTGGTCTCAACTCAAATATCACTTAAATTCATTATCCTTGTTATTACTATCCTCTAAAATAGCATCGCTGTCATTCCCCATCCCCTTAGCCTGTTTCATTTTTCCTCAAACACATTATGTATTTCCTCCTTTGTTTATTTCCTGTCTTCAGTAGAATGTTAACTGTATGAGAACAGGGCTCACTGCTGTATCCCTGGTGCCTAAAACAGTGCCTACTGTGTGGTAGGTGCTTAATAAATGTTGAATGAATGGGTGGGTTTAGGTCATGTGAAGCCTCCTAAAAGAGAATTTCAGGTACATGTGTTTGCTGTGCCTCAAATCATTACAGTGGGAATTCCTAATAATGTTGAGTGGTTTATGTTTTTTTTTTTTAAAGTATATTTTCCTTTTCCAGAAGAGCAACATGTCACACTATATATGTCATCATCAAAACTAGGTCATTATCCACTTCTGAATGTCAACAGCCCTTAAGAATTGCTGAGAATAGAAACCCTCAGATTCTCACTAAAGTATGAGGAAAAGAATATTTTCACTCTATCCTAAACTGTGTGAGAATCTTTTTCTTTCAGGTTAATTACAATACTGTCTTCTCTAGTGACTCAAATGTTAAAACACTTTTTTAAATGTCACTCTAAAAGTTACTCTCATATAGATACGAAGAGTAGAGCTGGTAGGTTAGGCATCTGCAGTATGCACACAGCCCAACTTGCTTTTCAGGTGTTGTCTTTTATGATAAGCTCACCTTGTTGCTGAATGAAGGACTTGCTTCTTTTCTAGGCAGGTGTGGCCCTTTCCATAACTTGCTCCTACTTGCATGTTAGCTCTTGGTGAAACTTGTGAGCAAGTGGAAAATATTACAAGGCACTAGAAGTATTTAGGTTGAAAAACTGTTACTCAATGGCTTAAAGGTATTTAGTAATCCTAAAAACTTAAATCAAGATATGTGTGTGTGTGTGTGTGTGTGTGTGTTTAGAAATTGCTAGGCACTTACAGAAGTGTGTGTTTAGAAATTGCTAGGCACTTACAGAAGTGTGTGTTTAGAAATTACTAGGCACTTACAGAAATGTTTGCATTTAATTTTTTAAAATTATCCAGTTCTTTGAGAAAAACCTCTACTGTCCAATACAACCAATTTATCTTCACAGGCACACATCTGGCTGGTCCTTTCCTCTGGGTCTTCTCTCACCTATTCCTCACCAGTGTCATTCCCTTGACATATCTCCCTCTGCTCTATCAAGGGGTCTCTTCTTCACTGCCAGGCACATGCAATTTTAAAAAGGTATTCCAGAAACTTTACAGGCTAGGTACGTAAGAGATTTGAAATTAAAATCTTGGGGTCAAAAAGGAGGGCCAAGTATTTGGACTTAGAATTTTTCCAGTCAGCATTGGTCAGGTCTAACAGTTGTTGGCTACCTGAAAAGTGCCCATAATGGCAGGTATCCCTGCCTTGAGCTGTTCTGGCCAGAGGGTGGCCCCCATCACATTGTTGGGGGCATGTAATGTATTGATGCAGAGTTGGGGTGGTCCATGTTGGAGGAAGAGGTGAACTGGTTCTTGAACACTTTGGAGGCTGCTGTCTCAGCCCCAGATGAAACAATACCTTATCTCCCACACTTTCTGTGGTAGGAAGTCGGAAGCAAAGAGTGTTAAGTAACGTTTGTTGTTTCCTCCTTTCTTTAAATAGTTTATCAGCAGGACGGTGAAGTTGAAAGAGTCGAATAAGAATCACTTCTGAATATCCATGATGTTCTAGAGAACCTACCATTCTGTGATTTTTAAGAATCATCCATATCTCCACATTGATAAGTCAAGTCTGGTAACCTGATCTAGGATTTAAAATATATTATTCTGAGTATTGCCTTAGAGATGCTATAGAGATAGTAGACTATAAATACAGGCTTGTATTAGGCTAATGTAAGCTGTCATTGACATATTTGTATAATTACTCTTCTACCAAGGAAGTCTGTAGGGAATTCCATTCCCAAGTCTTTGGGATACTCTTAGAATATTACACAGACTGAAAGGCTCATCAGCTATTCAATTTGCCCAAGCATGTCTAGAAAGTTAATTCCTCATTTATCATCATTATATAAACATAGTTATATGTAGTCTGGAAGTTTAATCCTATAAATATCCAGGTCTCTCTGAATTGGCCCAATACTAATAGTAGCTAATAATTAGTGACCACCTTAATGATACATAATAATTCATTTAAAACTCAAAATAGTCATTTGAGGTAGCTTTTATTAGTATCCAGGTGGTCTGACTTCAGATTCTGCACTCATAATTCCCAGCAGTGCATGACCAAGAGGAGTTCTCCATTGTTTTTCTTAAAAGACTATGGATACCTCAGTTAGCCACCATCTGGGATGGGGGTTGAGGAAGCAAGAGTTACTGCCTTTATGATACCCAATGACACAATCCTTTTGCTCTAAGAGCAAGTTGGCCAGTTTTGAAGTTTCAGAACATCTGGTTCCCAACATATTGAAAAAATGTGTTCGTAGAGAGGGAGGTAATTCCTCTATCTCTTTCTCAAAAGACTTCATACTAGCCACTCACTTGACGATATTCTAGTTACTTGAGAGGTGGGTGGGGGAGGCCTGAAGATCCCCCCAGCCAGAAGTTTGCTAAGAAACTTCAGTGGCTGAGCTTCTCATTGGAAAGGCTGGTCGACAATTCTAGCCTCTAGGGATTTTATGGGCAGAAGTCAGTGGATTGAGGCTTAGCCAGGGAAGTAGTACCACAAAAATCAGCAAAGCCTGAAGATTTAAAAATAGGAGTCAGAATATCGTGGCAAAAGTCCTAAACTTCTACATGAGAGGGAAAAACAATGGAATGATTCTTCAATTAGGGAAAACTAGAAGCAGATATGTAAAGACAAAGCATAGAGCCAGGGGCACATATGAGAGCAAGGAGCAGTGGGTTCAACGGTAGAAAAGAAAATGATTTTTGGCAAATATTAAAACAAAGTGGTTGCAGACAGTTGCCTTTTTATACCCTTTGTAGCAGGTTGTGTAGGAGGGACAGTTGCATTTAAAGGGCCAGTGATGCTGTTGCCTGGCAGGGCTGTGAGTTTCTAGCCCTGGGACAAGTTGGTAATCAGATATGCTGGACGAGGGCCCAATCTGCAAAGTTCCCTGATGCACAGGAGTTCACCATTGTGTCTGTCTGTAAACAGATTCCATCTCCCCAAAGTTCCTGGAAACCAGATAGCTCTCATCTCACATCTGCAGTCTAGAGAAATGAGGGTAGGGTGTTGGGCAGTGCAGGGAAGAGTAGGGCATGGCACAGGTGTTCCCCGTTATCAGTGGGTATGGGTTACTTCAGGTAGGACACCTACACATGAAGTGGTGGCTCACAGTTCAAACAGAGCTGCTCTGTCTCTTGGCATGGCTGTTTACTGGCTCCACGGGAGCACTTGCTTTTTGTTTTCTACCATCTCCATCCTCCCAAATTGTTTGAGCTTTCCCTCTTGCCTGTTTTTGCAGCTCAGGTCAGTGGATCAGGAGGTGTGACTGGGTATTTAGGCAACTTTCAATCATAAACAGTTATCAGCAGTTCTGTTTAAGCATCATCTGAGTCCTTGAATATTGGGTCCAAATTATGGTGTGATATCATTTGTAAACAGCTTTTGAGAAAACCATCAAAATTTTCTTGGCCGTTGGCAGCAGGACAGATTATGCTGTCGATTGTGATCATTCTTGGCAGGGAAAGGGTGTATATACTATGGGGTATACTATTGTTTTCAAAGATGGGATTGCAGGCTACGTGGAAGGCAATTAATTTCTTCAACCTCTCCAACAGGCAGGATAAAAGAGATGCTTTTTTTTTACTTTTTTTTAGATTTGCATTTATTTTATTTTATTTTTCTTAAATATATTTTATTGATTATGCTGTTACAGTTCTCTCATTTTCCCCCTTCACTCCCCTCCACCCTGCACCTACCCACATTCCCCCCCTTTAGTTCATGTCCATATGTCATACTTATACTTTCTTTAGAGATGCTTTTCTATTTCTCCACTTTGGATGCATTCAGAGCTACATCATAATGTTGCACAAGGCCCCCTCCAAGAGTGGGTGAAGCCTATTAGAGGCGAGGCAGACAAAACTCCTCCTATACTTAGTCAAAAGGCTAGCAAAGGTCACCGCCTACACACAGGAGCTGATGTCTTCCCTGATCACAAACAATAGTATAGTTGTCAGATCTTCCACATAGCTGTGGCAATGGACTTGATGAGCCCTAGATTGCGGCACGAACATTCTATCATCTCTTGAAGGGCCAGCCCAGCAGTGACACCAGCCAGGATTAGTACCATGAGTGGAGAACATGGGCAGGAACTATGAGAGAGGAGCCAAAACAGTGTGCTGGGCTGGGGGGGGGGGGGGTCCAGGCTCATTTCCATTGGCTCAGTCTAGTTTAAAGGAACAAAATGTAGACATTCCTTTCACTGACTTCTAAACAAATGATAAACACTTGTTTTTTGAATACTTTCTTATAATTTTTTACATTCAACCTTTTAGTTCACCTAGAATTTATTCTAGTATGTTATGTGAGGCAAGACTGTAAATGGATACTTTTATAGGGGGGGAACTATCACATGCTGGATTAACCTACCTTAGTTATTCATTTGGTCATTGTTACTAGTGCCACGTATACAGTTAGGAGCCTGAGATGATGAAGGTCATAAGGAATGTGCTTCTTGTTCCGCAGTAGCTTATTGTCCATTTGAGGAGATGAGATGTACACAGATAACCATATATACAAAGCTGCATGTGAAAAATGCCATGTGGGTGACATTAAGAAAGAAAACACAATTTTTTTCCTTTTGTTTTGATTTTGTTTTTAGCAAGAGAGATTTAGTGGAATAGAAATAGATTCATTCTGACTAGGATAAGATTTTTCCCAGAAGTGTGTTTTAAGATGGGCCTTCTTAATCTTGACTTGTAGGTTGTAATGAATAGAAAACCATTTGAATCATCTCAATTAAAAGAGGGGGTTATCCACTCATCTCACTTCTAAGAATCTATTTTGAAAGTAAACTGGCAAAAATAAACACACCTATGCACAAGGCTATTTATTATTTATTGTGCCATTATTGTAATAGGACAAGACTGAGAACAACTGAAATATTATGGGACTGGTTGAGAAAACTATGCTACATCCACACAGTGGAAGACTATGCCTCTATAAAAAGGAAAGAGGAGTCTTGGCTGGTGTGGCTCAGTGGATTGAGCACCAGACTGCAAACCAAAGGGTCATTGGTTCGATTCCAAGTCAGGTCACATGCCTGTGTTGTCCTCCAGGTCCCCAGTAGGGGGTGTGCAAGAGGCAAACACACATTGATGTTTCTCTCCTTCTTTTCCTCCCTTCTTCTCTCAAAAAATGAATAAATAAAATCCATTGAAAAAAGGGAAGAATAATATCTCCATATGTCTCTAGGATAATTGGGTCAGTGTAAGAAGCAGGGGAGTATATAAAATATATACATATGTGCTTATATTTGCAAAAAGAAACAATGGAAGAAGAAACCAAGTATCAATAAAAATGGTAACCAAATGGGGAAGGAAGAGACAGAATGAAGGACACAGTAATAAAATTTTTCTTGGGTTTATCTTCTGACATTGTTTTGACTTTGGAATCCTATATATATTTACATGATTAAAAAATAAAAATAAAAAGGAGGGAGCCATTAAAAGCTAGTATTATTACCTGTGATAATAAGTAATAGAGTGTGGCCAGGCCACCTGAGCACTAGAACTACAAAGTAAGAAACCAAGGCAATGTCGTTCACTTTCTTTAGTCATTCATTCCTTTTTTTTTCAACATATTTATGGAGCACTTACTATGTGCAGGAGCCGTTCTAGGCATTGGGCATACAGCAAAGAACCAAACAGAGAAAGAAGCCCTGACGTCACAAATCTTACATTTTAGTGGTGGCTGACAGACAAGGTAAACACATAAGTCAAATGCGTAATATACCATATGATGATAGTGCTATGGAGAAAAATAGGGAAGATAAGGAGTGTGGTGTGGGTGGGATTGCAATTTTACATAGAATGATCAGGGAAAGACTTGCAGAGAAGATGACATTTGAGCAAAGATCTGAAGGAGGTGAGAGAGCAAGATATGGAGGTAATCAGGGAAGAGCATGCCAAGCAGAATAGCAAGTGCAAAGGCCCTGAGGCCATAATGTGCCTGGCTTCAAGGAAGAACCAGTCTGTGTGGCTAAACTGGGATGAATGAGGAGGAGAGTTGAGGGAGATAGAGAGAAGGAGGGAAGATTCGACAGGGTCTAGCAGGCACTTGTAAAGACTTTGACTTTTACTGAAAAGAAAAGGGAGGATTACGAGCCAAAGAGTAACATGTCCTGATTTACGTTTTAACAAGATCCTTCTCTGCTTCTTTATGTTTGCCTGTTGCTCCATTCCTGTTACTCTCTTCCAAAAGTTCTGCTTACTTGGGGCTTCTGTGTTCCCTTCATCACAGCAGCTTATATGTGGCTTTTGGTCTGGTATTGTAACAACTGTTGTCACTGTTGTCACAACGTTTCAGTTTGTGTGCCCTCTGTGACCTAATCACTGAGTCTCTCAGTGTCCCAGTTTAGATTCTTGGGTGACATAATATTAGATTCACATATTATTAGGGTCACTAATATTAGTCCACAGTGGTAGGACCAGCTGAGGCTGGGGAGCAGAGGGGAACAGGAGTCCATAATACAATATTCCAAGAGGGCATCAGGGCACAGGGGAAACGGTTAGTCAGCACATCAACTTCATCAGGAACCTCAAGTGTTTGGGGTCTCAATATGTACATGACAGTCAGTAAATCTGTCACACTTACTAAACAACTTATAATCCTACCAAACTGCTATCATGCTCAGTAGCCACTTGAGAGTAATAACAATAATAGATGACTTTATAATGCTTTATACTAAAGCGGAGCTTCTAAAACTATCTCGGGAAAGGATGAGTTTTGTTATTGCCAATCTTTAGGAGAATTACACCTTTGTAAAATACAATAAAAAAGAACTTCTGGAAAAGTTAAATTTAAACATGTATAAAATTGAAGCCTAAAATTTTAATTAGATTCAATAGAAAGAAAAGTATTCTTGTCAAATTGCTATAAAAGTTTCTAAATGCTTAATCTCAATTTCTGTACTTACCATGCACCATGTACTTACCAGTAACAAACTGTTCCATGCTTAACATAGCAGTGCATGAGAACTCACTATCTTAATAGGAGTAACTAAAGTTTACAATAATGATGGCAGATTAATGGCATTTCATCTTTTGAGTGAACATAGTGAAGACTATGATGCTATGTTGTTTTGTTTTTACTGTTTTTTTTCCTTTCTCACTCTCAATAAATAAGTATAATGTCTTGCATGTAGGTTCTAACAAATCTTTGTTGATTGATATATTTCTCTAGCTTAAGAACTATTTCATCACATGAAAAGTAAGTAATATGTTTCATTTAGATTTGCCATTACAGGTTAGCTCTAGAGCACAGGAGGCAAACACAAGGCCCGTGGGCTAAACCCGGCCCTCCACCTTGTTTTATCCAGCCCAGCACCTTGTTTCTACCCAGTGGCAGCGCCAAGTTCCTTGCCCCTAGTTAAGGAGTAGTTACATTTATACAGTCCTGAAATTACATTCGGCCCTTTGAAGGCAACCTCGAGGCTGATGTGGCCCCTGTTGAAAATGGGTTTGACACCCCTGCTCTATGGCTAAATACATTTGTAATAGGTTCAATTTTCTTTTAGGTTAGAAATGGGAGAAACAAGAAAATAAAAGAAATTATCTTTCTTAAATTTCAGAGGCAGAAGACAATGAAACATCATTAACACTGAATTAGAGAGAATAATGCTCCTAAACATTTACCCTTCATTATGATCTAAAATCCTAGTTCTGTAATTAATTCAAGGAGCATTTTCTTAACTTAGAATGCATTTAAGTGCTTAATTGCTGTGTGAAGTTCTCTATAAAGTGAATTAAACTGCTTTTATGGGTTCATTATCTAAAGCAAACAATATATCAACAGGTAGAACTAAAGAAACAATAAACAAATAAATCATGGTCTGGTGTAGAAGCTGCCATTGTACAATCATTGACCGGAGAGAAACCAAATGGTGAGGTTACTCTGATAAGCTCTGACCACCAGTTTGTCTCCAAATACTGCAAGGCTTCTATCCTCCACAGAATTCTGGGGAACTGGATTTTCACATATATGTACAAATATAATAAAAATATCTGAAGTGGTTAAATGAACGCATTTAATTCCCTTCATACACTCTTGGATTTCTTTGAAAGATAGCTATAAATGTTCTAAGCTTTGTTTTTATCCATACAGATTCAGAATAGTTCAGATTCTCTTAAGCAGGAAAAACATAAAACAATACCCCACTTGATCTTTTGCCACAATAGAGTCTTAAAAAAAAAACCAGAAACAGAACATTTCAAAAGAGAAACAATTTTTTAAAGAATTGTTCCGAATGCACCATTGCCAGGAATTTAAACTGTTCTCCATACTGATTGTTGTGAAGACATATTACTATTGTTTTCAAAATCTCTATTCCTTTCAGAAATAGGTATCAATGTTTCTCTGAAGAAAAACAGCTCTAATGGTAAAGGTTTAATGAGCTATATTCTTAGTGAATATTCTCTGAATTCATCTGTAAAAAGTGCTAAACTTATTGCCTTAGTCATTTTAGAAGGTATTACACTCCAAGAAGTACATACGGTGGATGCCTATCGTGTTTCTTTGCCTAGCTCTCCTTCTAACACCCCCCCCACATCCCCCCCCCCCACACACACCTGCGTATTGGGAATATTTCTTCCTGGATCTCTTGCTTTTCTGCACATACTGGTTGAGGCACTGACTGCCCTTGTTCTGGATTATCTTTTCAAAAACATTTACATAGCACACAGCCTTCAAATCCAGACATAATGTCTCTCTCTCTCTCTCTCTCTCTCTCTCTCTCTAAGAGCAAGTTTGTTTACGACCATAATGACAAACATAATGTCTCCCTCTCAGGTCAGGTATGTATATGGCCCATTACAATAGAGTTGCATTCCCTGAGTTCACGTTTCTCACCTGTAACACATCCTGGCTCTCCTCACATGGCTGCATGGGAGCTGGAGCTTGGAACCAATGCTAATGCTGATATTCTGGCTACTAACTATTGGTGAGAAGGACATACTGTTCTTTTTCTCTAACACAGAAATTTTGTGTCTCCTGCCAGAATCCATGAAACTATGGCAAGCTAACTTGTTAGCCTTTGAGTTGGGTAAAATACCTGGGTTCCCTAGGTTACCCTAGCTCCTGTTTTGAGTTCTTTCCCAAGATACACCTGTATCTTTGCCCTTTGGCTTCCTGAGACAACCCTGTGCGGACATAATAAATCTCCCCTTTATTTAGGCTTCAGTTGGCTTCTGTTACTTATAATCAAAATAGCCGTGATACAGCCAAGAAAGCCTGTTTCTTTCTGAAAACTGAATAATGGGGGGAAATAGGCAAGTGGTGTTCTAAGTGCTTTCATTCAACGGCTCCTTGCTGAGCTGCTGTGCCGTTCCAGGTGTTCTGCTGAATGCTGGGGCTGCCTCGGAAACAGCGTCTGGTTCACAGACTTCAGTTCTCATGGAGAAGCAGCCTAAAATATCAGTAAATCAACACATAATCGTTGCAAATTGTGAGACATGCTGTGAAGAAAACAAAAGAGGGATAAGGCGGAGAATAAAAAGGGAGGCAACCTTACAAAGAGTGACTGGAGAAGGTGACTTCTAAGAGAGGCCTGTTTAAGTTGAAATGTGAAGGAGGAGAAGGCAAAGGACTGGAACAAATGGAAGGGACCATAAGTGCCAAAGCCTTGAGGTGGAAAGCTCTTAGGTAATGTAAGCATGGAGAGAAAAATGTGAAAAAATGTAGTGAGTGAGGGGAAGAAAGTTAGATGGTGCAGTGGGGACTTAGGCAGAAGCCAGATTACTCTGGGCCTGGCAGACCAAGGTTAAGGAATTGGAATTTATTCTATGCACAATGGGAAGCTACTGAACATTTTAAGCACTTGAGTGAAGGTACCCAATTTACATTCAAGAAGATGAGTTTTGCCTCTGTGTGGAGGTTGGGTTGGAGGAAAGCCAAAGTGGAAGCAGAGAGGCCAGTGAAGAGGTTGTTGCCTTGTCTGGGAGAGAAATGACAGTGGCTGAGACCAAGCGGTGGCAAGAAGATAGAGAATGTGGGTTCTGTGTACTGAGGAGGCCGGGCTGTGGGTGTGGGTGAGGGTAGCAACCTGGGAGAGTGGTGGGGCTGGGGAAATTGGAGGCTGTATAAATCAAGATGCCATTTAGGGCCACGTTTACCATGATATTTCTGTGTAATACCCGATGGTGGCTATCATATCACTCATGGGAGATAGGACCCTAGAGTCAGATGTGAGATCTAAGCTGGAGGTAGAAATGTGGGGGTCACCAGCCTATACATGGTATTTGGTCCCAGGAGCCTAATCCTCAGGCTTCTTTCAGTTTCCTCTCTTTCTCGGCCTCGGTGCCTGCCCTCCCCCAATCAGAACACACAGAAACTTCTGGATCTCCTGCAAAACACCCACAGACCATGAAGAACCTGGACACCATCTTCAGAGTTCACCCTGCCTAACGGAGTTGCTGTTACTATTTTTTCTACTGTGGCTGCTCCATGTGGGTGAGGGACTTCCTCCAAGGCATCCTTCCCTTAGAGACCCTGATGGAAAGCAGCCTTTGCTTTCAGCCTCCACCTCGACCTACCTGGAGGGTCCCTACTGACATAGCTTAATGTGTTAAGATCCCGGGTCCTTTTACAGATTTATAACCTTCCATGTTCACATCTGTAAACTGAAATAACATTCCCTTCCCACTCCTCCAAGCAGAAGTGTTTTTGGATAAAGACTGTTTTTTAAAACCGTAACGTTCACCCATTTTAGATGTATGATTCAGTGAGTTTTAGTATGTGTTCAAAGTTGTGCAACCATTGCCACTGTCTAATTTTAGATTATTTTTATCACCCCCTAAAAATCTCTCGTGCTCAGCTGCAGTCACTCCAGGTTCCTCCCTTGTAGCCCCAGGCACACATGGATCTATTTTTAGCACTTTTTTTTTTTTGCCTTTTCTAGACACTTCATATAAATGGACTCATACAGTATGTGTTCTTTTGTGTCTGGCTTCTTTTACCAAGCATCATGTTTTTGAATTTTATCCAAGTTGTAGCTTATATCAGCATGTTATTCTTTTTAATTGCTGAATTTCCTTCTATTGTATGGATAAACCATTTTTTGTTTATGCCTTCACTTATTGATGACTGTTTGGGTTGATTTTGGATGTTATGAACAATGCTGTAGAAATAAAATTCTTATTCACCAACCTAAGATGTTGAAAGAATTGCTTAGTTTTTAAAAATTGGAGGTTAAGATGGTATAATTTGGGGTGATTTTTCCCTCTATTTTGCAATTTTCTAGAAATTTGTTTTACACTGAGTGTATAGTTTAAAAAATGAATTTCATTAATTTGACTTAAAATGTATCTTGAACAGCCATACACTAAGCTTTCACAAAGGCATAAGAAGCATAATAACTATCATGCACCAACCACAACTCAAGAAATATTAGCCTTCTGTGCAGGAGACCATGTCTATCATGATGTGTATTTCATTCCCATTCATGTATACATACCTTCACTAACATACCTACATTCAGACATATGTAGTGTTTTTGCATAATTTCAGACCGACTATGCTCCATATGAAAAATAATGGTACCATGTATTCTTCTCAGTACTTTAGTGCTCATTTTCATTTTCAAAACAACCAGATGAAGTAGAAACAATTACTATCCCTACTTTGCAGATAAGGAAACTGAGGCTAGGAGAGGTTAAATGACTGGCCAAGGTCCCACAGTCAGTAAGTAGCAAAGGTGGGTTCGAATTCAGCAGTCTGCCTCCAGAGCACCTGCATGACCATGCCACACTGTTTCAAGTGCTGTTATTTTGTCTTCCTTTGCAATCTACTTCCCCTTCCATGTTATATTTGTGAGATTCCCCCACAGTGACACATGTAGCCTTAGTTCATTCCTTTTCATTACTGTGTGGTATTCTGTTCAATAAATAGGCTGTGATACACTTATCCATTCTACTATACTGGAAGCACATTCTTGTCCAGTCTCCCTGTGCACATGTGCAAGAGTATCCCCAGGGTATATAGCCACATTTTGCCAAGTATAATGTGTACCTAGATTTTGTGCACATTATATATGGGCTTATTATACCTGTTAGTATACCCATGGTATGTAGTCATTATACCTATATATAATGTGCATCATTATTTTTCCCTCAAAAATTTGGGCAAAAAGTGCACATTATACATGGCAAAATACAGTACCTACAGGAGGAATTTCTAGCTCACATGATATTGTATCTTCAAATTAACTACATATTTCCAATTATTCTTCAAAATAGTTACTACATTATTGTACTTTTAAGAAATCGGTTTGTAAAAAAATTCTCCTGTCCATGGTTACAATATATGAAGTAAGCAAATATTCCCCCAAAAAGGACAAGAAAGTGACAATAGAAGCTAAAACAGAATAGTAAATTAACCCCAACCTGCCACTTATAAATTCTTTCCCCTAAGTGCCTGCAACAGAGATGAAACACAGAATGTCTCTACTGTCAATGTTCCTTTCCTTCTAAGCGGTATTCAACTCTCAGATCCTTCCTGAAAAGCATCAATGTGATATAGTACTGTAATTATTAAAATCCCTGAATTTCTTCTCAAGGGGTGAATTATATTAAAGTGGAGTTACCACACAATCCAGTTTTATTGACCTCTCTCTTCCTTCAGTACTGTTATAGGTTGCTTTTTCTTTTTAAAGATTTTATTTATTTACTTTTAGAGAGAGGGGAAAGGAGGGAGAAAGAGAGGAGAGAAATGTCCACATGCCAGAAAAACACTGAAAAATTGCCTCTTGTGCGCCCCCAACCAGGGACCTGGCCCACAACCCAGGCATGTGCCCTGACGGGTAATGGAACCAGTGAACTTTCAGTTTGTGGGATGATGCCCAACCCACTGAGCCACACCAGTCAGGGCTGTGCTGGGTTTCTTCTCCACAAATCTAAAATTTGCTATTTTATTTTCATTCACAACTATGGAGTATGAAAGAGTCGAAACCCTATTTCATATACAGATACAGATAGAATATGTAAGTATAAATATCAAGTAAGTTTTCTTAGTGAAGAATAATGATAAAAATGTAAGAAAAATTGATAATTAAAATGCATGTAACTTTATTTATTTTTTATTTTTATTTTTTGCTGCTCAGTGAACCAGTTTTTATTATATCTGTTAAATATTATCAACAGGAGAGAGATGGATGTGAATGTTTTTCTAAGTTTCTTAAACCTATAGATTTTAGTACTGTAAATTATGTTAAAATGCACTGTAAACTAAAATATGACAGAAGAGCTTAGAATGTGAGCAAAATATAAATGCATGCATCAACATGACTCTGTA